>JAOPHQ010002329.1:120000-132040 GCA_030340625.1 Merluccius polli
TCAATTGCTAAAACACTAAAACCCATTGGCTGAACAAAGTTTGCAGTTGCCTGAACTCATTTAGCTAATTGTGCAGTCTGTTGTCAATACCTTAAACCATTTCTCATGGTAAAACACAATTTGCAGATCTCACTTAGACTTTTCAGCAGAACTCTAAACACATTCTCATTCTCAAAACACATTTTGCACTCTAATGCACATGTCATCCATACTGGTAAACACAAGTGGCAACAATCAAATAAAAATAGAGAACACATGTCATTGATTAAACACAACCAATCAAAATTGATTTCACTTGTTTCAAATCATGTGACACAACCAATATAAGCCAGTTCAGAGAGCAAACAGGTTGTTGAAGATTGGACGGAGAAAGTCTAAGAATGGATGGAAGAAATAATGTGAGAGGACGAGGACGAGGACAAGTGCGTATGCGAGGTGGACAAGGAGGAAGAGGAGGAGGGCAAGAAAGAGGAAGAGGAGGACAAAGAGGAAGAGGAAGAGGAAGACAAAGAGTGGAAATATCTGATGAAATTCGAGCAACAGTCATTGACCATGTTCTTGTCCATGGACTGATCAATTTGGAGCTACTATGATAGAACATGTTTTCATTCATCAACTCCGATATACTCTCCCTACCCATTTTAATTTTTTTTATTTTGTTTTTGTCTGGTGTAAAGCGTCTTTGAGTACTTAGAAAAGCGCTATAAAAAAATGATGATTTTACAGTTTTTCTCAATTGCTAAAACACAATTTCTGAAACCTTGCTCCATTTTCTGAAAACATTAAACACAAAACCTCAGCTTCAAGCACTATTTACAAAACCTCTGACTCCTCGTGCAAAATGAAACTTTCGCCTCAACACAGATTTACCTGTGCTCAAAACCAAACACTGCTCTCAAACCATAAACAAAGCGATCAAAATGATATACACTATCAAGCAGTCAGTAAACAATACACCAAAAAATACAAAACACGTTGTTCAAAACATAGTTCTCAGGGAGAAGTACATTGTTCATCTCAAAACAAATTTCATATATTTCCGTCAGACTAAGAGGACTCATGTCCTCAAAAGACCTAGAAAAACGTGTACATGCCTTTATTACTAGTACTGCTGCTAGACTCCTAACAAAGTCCAGAAAGTTTGAACACATTACACCAATTCTTAAATCCTTGCATTGGCTCCCCATGTGTCAGAGAATCGACTTCAAAATACTACTGCTCACCTATAAATCATTACATGGCTTAGGGCCAAAGTATATCACTGAAATGTTTTCACTACACGTGCCTCCTAGACCACTAAGATCATCTGGGACCTCTGTTAATGGTTCCCAGAGTCAATACAAAACATGGGAAAGCAGGATTTAGTTACTATGCAACAAATAGCCAGAATAAACTTCCTGAAGATTTAAGACTTGCCCTAACTCTGACCACTTTAAAATCAAGACTAAAAACGTTTCACTTTAGCATTCTGCTAAATCTTAACTATATTGCACTTTTAACTTTACTGCACTTTTTATCTTTATTCTTTTATAACTTTTTGTAACTTTTCTTCATTCTTTTCATATTTCATTTTATTATTTCATTTTAGCGTATGACATGTTTTTATGTGAAGCACTTTGAGTCTGCCTCATGTATGAAATGTGCTATATAAATAAAGTTGCCTTGCCTTGTTTCGGTTTGGATTTGTAGATTTTTTGGGAAGAAAATGACCATTTAACAAACAAGGGGTGAAACAAATGGCAGTATCTCCTTTGAAAAATAAGTGTATTTTACATTCACAATCCTTAATCTAAAATGAACAATTCTTCATCTTTAGTTTTGAAAAGAAAGTGCAGAAAAAAATATACAAAAAAACAGAAAGGGCATATCAGGTGTGGGGTTTCAATAGCAGCAACTAATCTATTATGGGGATGGCGGTCCACATTCTTTCTGTGTGTATAGGAAAACAGATGATTGATGTTTCGTTTGCAAGGCCATTTTGGTGTCTAATGCAGTACTGTAGCACAGTGGTTGTGTGTTCATGTGTTCTGTTGTTTGAACTACCTCGGACTCACAAGCACTGACTGGCGGCTTTCAAAAGAAAATTACCTAACCATTGCTTTTTTTCTTCTTGCTTCTGTTTCTTTCAGCGATCACTATACTCACGTCTGGTTGCTTTACTTGGTCACCACTTTACTTCCATTTTGGAGTTGCTGCTCCGATATCGATCGCATGCCGCGATTATTCAACCGAGCTTGTAAGTTGCTTTGGGAAGGCGTCCGCCAAATGAATAAATGTAAAGCGTATTGACCACCGCCGCCTTCTAAGAAGCTACAGCTCAGTGGACTCAGAAGCTTCCATCCCCAACATCAACCCTGCATACACTCCCACACTCACACACTCACACACTCTGTCTCCGAGTGCTGAACTTCCCAAGGCTGTGTCTCTGTGTTCACCAAGGACACGCACACCATGCAACACTGTGAAGCATCGCCTTAATATCACCCCGGTCTGTTATTTGAATGTTTAATGTCGTAGGTCTGAATTTCGCGTGATTAATGCTCATATCATATTTTGGTAATGTCTATTTTCATACATAATGCCTGCTTATATCCATGCACAGATCAGCACGTGTGTGTGTTATCTTGGGGAGAGGGGGTGCATGCCATTGCTCAACCTCCCCAATTAGCATTAGTCACTAATGAAAAAAAAACTAATTTGTACAACATGTATCTGATAAATGTTACTAATTTCTTTGCTGTAAGTGGAGATATTATGAACCGATTCTATGCTGTAGTACCAACCTGCTCACTTTAAACCAAACCAAAATCCCCATGAAATAGTATGAATGTCTCAGAGTAGTGTTAAGTAACAAAGTATACATTTTTTATTACAGTATTTTAGTAGTTTTTTGAAGTATCTGTATTTTACTGGAGTTTTTATATTTCTGTCAACTTTCACTTTTACTTCACTACATGAGATAAATGGTACTTTTACTCCAATACATTTGCAGTGGACTCATTGTTACTCGATACAAAATAATAGTCTTATCGTGCTCATGGATTATCCTTACAGACGTCTGTACTTTGTAGCATGTTGCGTATGCGTGTGAATAACAAGTTGAGGCACGTCAAGCTCAAATAATATTCACTGTAATATCACAACCATTTGTCTGTAAGCTACAGCAAAAGCAGCGGTATGAACACATCCTCCTCATCCACTAGTAGCGGTAGTGTAGCATCCTCCTCATCCGCTAGCGGTAGTGTAGCATCCTCCTCATCCACTAGTAGCGGTAGTGTAGCATCCTCCTCATCCGCTAGCGGTAGTGTAGCATCCTCCTCATCCACTAGCGGTAGTGTAGCATCCTCCTCATCCACTAGCGGTAGTGTAGCATCCTCCTCATCCACTAGCGGTAGTGTAGCATCCTCCTCAGCCGCTAGCGGTAGTGTAGCATCCTCCTCATCCACTAGCGGTAATGTAGCATCCTCCTCATCCTCTAGCGGTAGTGTAGCATCCTCCTCAGACTCTAGCGGTAGTGTAGCATCCTCCTCATCCACTAGCGGTAATGTAGCATCCTCCTCATCCTCTAGCGGTAGTGTAGCATCCTCCTCATCCACTAGCGGTAGTGTAGCATCCTCCTCATCCTCTAGCGGTAGTGTAGCATCCTCCTCATCCACTAGCGGTAGTGTAGCATCCTCCTCATCCACTAGCGGTAGTGTAGCATCCTCCTCATCCTCTAGCGGTAGTGTAGCATCCTCCTCATCCACTAGCGGTAGTGTAGCATCCTCCTCATCCTCTAGCGGTAGTGTAGCATCCTCCTCATCCACTAGCGGTAGTGTAGCATCCTCCTCATCCACTAGCGGTAGTGTAGCATCCTCCTCATCCACTAGCGGTAGTGTAGCATCCTCCTCATCCACTAGCGGTAGTGTAGCATCCTCCTCATCCACTAGCGGTAATGTAGCATCCTCCTCATCCACTAGCGGTAGTGTAGCATCCTCCTCATCCACTAGCGGTAGTGTAGCATCCTCCTCATCCACTAGCGGTAGTGTAGCATCCTCCTCATCCACTAGCGGTAGTGTAGCATCCTCCTCATCCACTAGCGGTAGTGTAGCATCCTCCTCATCCACTAGCGGTAGTGTAGCATCCTCCTCATCCACTAGCAGCGGTAGTGTAGCATCCTCCTCATCCACTAGCGGTAGTGTAGCATCCTCCTCATCCGCTAGCGGTAGTGTAGCATCCTCCTCATCCACTAGCGGTAGTGTAGCATCCTCCTCATCCACTAGCGGTAGTGTAGCATCCTCCTCATCCACTAGCGGTAGTGTAGCATCCTCCTCATCCACTAGCGGTAGTGTAGCATCCTCCTCATCCACTAGCGGTAATGTAGCATCCTCCTCATCCACTAGCGGTAGTGTAGCATCCTCCTCATCCACTAGCGGTAGTGTAGCATCCTCCTCATCCACTAGCGGTAGTGTAGCATCCTCCTCATCCACTAGCGGTAGTGTAGCATCCTCCTCATCCACTAGCGGTAGTGTAGCATCCTCCTCATCCACTAGCGGTAGTGTAGCATCCTCCTCATCCGCTAGCGGTAGTGTAGCATCCTCCTCATCCGCTAGCGGTAGTGTAGCATCCTCCTCATCCCCTAGCGGTAGTGTAGCATCCTCCTCATCCACTAGCGGTAGTGTAGCATCCTCCTCATCCACTAGCGGGAGTGTAGCATCCTCCTCATCCACTAGCGGTAGTGTAGCATCCTCCTCATCCACTAGCGGTAGTTTACTTTTGATACTTAGTACACATTAACCCAGATAAGTGATTTTCATATGGATGACTTTTACCAGAGTCACTTTCAACTACGATATCTGTACTTTGACTCAAGTATGACTTGTTTGTAGTACTTTATACACCACTGCTCATCTCAATGTCCACATCCATATTTATATTTTTCTTGAATCGCTGTGAGCTTTACCACAGTCTGAAATGAGAAGCCTTGCAGATAGCGTGGAACAATTCAAATAAATCATAAATAAAAGAAGGGTAAACAGCACAATACATGTGAGTATTATCAGTAGCCCTCACAACAGCACCAATCTGAATAGAGCATATATAAAATAATACAGAATATAGCCGCAGTGGCCACATTGTGAAACTAAGGTACTAGCGGTGTATGCAGCCACTCACTTTAATGACAATGAACACACACACACACACACACTTCACCTGAGATTACTTCTAATGACAATGAATACACACACACACACAAACACACACACATACTTCACCTGAGATGACTTCTAATGACAATATACACACACACACAAATACATCCACACACACAGAGACGCATGCCCAGACACAAATACACCTGCACCAAGACACGCATACACACACTCATACACAGTCACAAACCACCTTGAAAATCAATCGATATTGCAATCCCATTTCTATTATTACTTCATGAACTGTATTTTGTTTGTTTATTCATTATTATTTACGCATTATGAATTGGAAAACGGTTTGGTGACGTTAGATATGAGGAAGGCCAGGCCCTACTGCTACTTGCGTTTACAGTTTCCATCTATCTTAGGACACATGAGATACATAAGCTAAGCGAAATAACATGAAACCCCTGCATTGTGACTGTCCTTTGAGTTTGTTGAAAACGCATCCATTACTAGGTTATTACACAATTCCATATAAAGGTTCCACATAAATGGTTTTGTTCAATATTCGTGTGATGTGTTGCTATGGCTGACTTTCTGAAATTGGGATATTCTCTGCTTCTGGGTTGTACAATGCAGCTGACCAATCCTGTCCCACGCTGGATTTTATTTTGATTGATATTGCCCATCTAAATGTATATTAGGGCAGCCTTGATACACACATTTGTGATCTTAAGTCACATTACACGTGACCTTCGGCTGGCTCGCAGATGTATTATTTAGCCCCAGTCTTTAGAATCAATGTGGATGAAGAGATCTTCCCCTCCATTAATGGGAAATAAATTGGTTAATGGTGGGAACAGGAGGGGGCGACTCTGCCAGGACATTGGTGTAGGGCCTCTTTATTGATTGGTTGTGGGAGCCAACTACAGCGTTCTGTCAGATCGTCCCTCTGGTATTCTTTGATGGTTTAAGGCTTCAACTCCCTTCGGTCTTCGAACTCTTTGTCTTGTCTTTATCCCTTTGACCAGCTTCACACCTGCCATTTACTTGCGTTTTGGGCAATCTGATATTAATCAGATCTCGCTAACAACGTATAAAATTCAGGTGTAAATGTAGCCAAGACGCATTAGTGATCGGATCTGTCAGACCACATCAGGAGGTGGTCTGGGATGCACCACATTGAACACAAGGGTAAATGCATTTGACTACCCAGGTGTAAAGGGGATCTTTGTTGCTCTCTTACCTGTATCTGTCTGTACCACTCCTCTATGTCCATATCTGCCTATTTCTGTCTTAACAATGTCTATTATCTCTATTAAGTGTGTGTTTCTGTGGTCAGCCTGTCAGCTGTAAGGTTAGATCCCCAATGTCCGCAGTCTAGCCGTAGGCATCCTCAATGCCTTACGGCTAGCCTGCTTCTGAATAATGACATGCAAATGAATTCACTGACGTGGCTTAGGATAAAAGAGTCTGCTAAATCAGGGCTTCTGAAATGTATTCATCTCGGGCAAGAGGCAATTTCTGTGTGCGACTGTGGGACCCGACCGCACACTCTGAGTACGCCGGATTTCAAGCAAAAGGAAATGCCAATTCTGGTGCGCTCAGAGATTGTGTGTGTGAGTGTGTGTCAGGCCACGACCCACCTCCAGTCCCGATACAATGGCGATGTGTCTCGCATGGTGTTACACACGTCACCAGCCAAGAGCAACCGCAGGTCCTTTCAGACATCCCACTTGTGTGGGAGGAAACCATAAGACGCAAACCTCATGTATTTAGGACACTATAGTCAGGATCTGCTAAGACTAGCGCCCTCCCCACTGCCCATTCGTCTATCCATCTGTCTGTCCATACGTCCATCTATTCCTCCGTAATCTATATCTATTCTCACATCTCACATCTCAATGTTCCTTCCATCTCTCGCTGTCTAGTTTGAGACGCCTGTTTCAGTGCTAAGCTTCGGGGGAGGTGCCGTTCAACCAGACCTGCAAGTGGGCCTGTGGAGAACCATTGGGAGCCTGGAACTGGAAATAAATACACTCCACACTGGAACGCATTCACTGTGATAGAAAGCCCTTCAAATCACCCACCAACCCCAAATCAATAGAATGTGCAGGGATTTTATTTATTCGTCGTTCAGACTCCCCGTCGTCTACAAGCCCTGCGGGAGATGGGCTCACGGTCCCATTCAGGTTTCCTCACCTTCCCCGGGACCAGCTGTGCAGCCCTACTCCTTTGGGCGATGGGGGGGGGGGGGGGGGGGGGGGGGGGGGGGGGGGGGGGGGCAGCAGCAGCGCTATTGGCTGCTGCTGCTGTCTGGCAGACGGCGGCTAGACAACATGGAGGTTCTGTCCAATGGGCTCAGCGAAGTGACCCCCCCCAGCCCCCCCCAGCCCCCCCCTCCCTATCCCTGCAATGCATTGGTTCACCATGCGTGGGAAAGCTGTAGTGGTACAGGGGCCAGCCAGCAGTATAGTGGAGAAAATGTACAAAGGGATACTTGGTAACATTTCAAATATGTTTTGTGTAATGAGAAGGATGAGTGCTCTGAGCTTGTTATTGCTGTTATTTATGGACTTAGAGGTGACATTTCAGTCGTCGTTTCGAATAATGTCTCTGTAGCCACGGACATAAAATTAGCAGATGGTTCTTCATAATGGGTCGGTGACACTCTGTGATCCTCTGTCTAGGTGGACAACCATGGTGAAGATAATATGATCACTGTCTGTTGTTGACATCCTGCTTCCCTATACTCAACATCCCAATGGGGTTGCCTCTAGCATTACGACCGGCTACACAGCGTCGAAATTCTCAGTGGGGAAAGATTGAGCTGTAAAAATAACTTTCAAAACCCTGTTTTAATTATGGGAAATGCAGCAATTGCGAAAAACGTAGCGCTCAACCCCGTGGCTACCACAGGATTAGGGCTGCGGTGGTCCCGCGGGAGAGAGAGCGTAGACCGGGATATTACATAATTAGTGGGAATGTAAACTGGAACAGGGGAATGGAGGGGGCTATTGTTATCATAGGCCGCCACTGAGGAGGAACCGCTCGTGCGATCGCTGGATAATAATAAGGCTTGGAGATCAAAGCAAGGATTTTCACGTTAGCCTATAGCTGAAATAGAAAGCTCGGAGTCCAAGAAACACTTGAGCACTGCTCATGGACCGATTTAGCTTGGGCTGTTGCTTATGTAATCAGGGGGCGCCATAAGGGGGGGAAAAGTTAGGACGATTCGACTGACAGGGGTACCATTTCTGCCCTGTGGTGATGGGGTGGTGGGGCCCAAAGTGATATCGGTAACACTTTATTTGAATGGGTGTGCATAAGACTGGCATGATGCTGTCATAATCATGACATGACACCTGTCATGACACTTTATGAATGCTTATGACAGTCCGTCATTAAGTGTCATTCGGTAATTCGGAATCTTCTGAATTGACGAGGCATTTTGTTGGTTTTTTTAACTGCGTTATTTATGTTTTTTACATTATCTTTTTGGTTGGAAATAAGTTGAGAGATAACTGGCACAGAGGACACCAGATTAGACATGCAAAAAACATTAATTTTCCCATTCTTCCCCACTGACGCCTCCCATAGTGCTCGGGGGTGGAGCCAGGTGGAGCGCAGGTAACGTACCGGCACTGTCCATGGTGCTGAATCCTCGAAGGACTGTCATAAGCATTCATAAAGTGTCATGACAGGTGTCATGTCATGATTATGACAGCATCATGTCAGTCTTATGCACACCCATTCAAATAAAGTGTTACCGTGATATCTTCTCATGGGGCCCAAAATCCCTGGCAGCGCCCCTGTATGTAATTGCCTCTAAAGTTTAGTCTATCAGTCTAGTTAAGCAGTTAATACAAAAATTCCAGAGGTATTATTGGGGGTGAAGTGGTGAAGTGAAATATTGACCAACTACATGAAGGCTATCCTGCCCTCAGCATGTGTGTGAGATGTAATGTGGTGTATCTGTACATGTCATTCATTGTGTTGGTTTCAAGCGGCAGCCATGACCGCATGTTTGTGAAGCCCATGCAGAGGCGATGAGGTCTTGGTCAACTCGCAAAAGTTACCTAGAGCGGCTTTAAGGGGGCTTAGTGGCTTTATGTATCTCTAGAAAAAACAGCAAAAAAAAATGGTAACTCTTTAGAATAACAATGCAGTTATCAAACCTATCACTTATCAAAGTTATCATACCTTATTATAAATTAACCTACTAATCAGAAACAAATCAATTGTGACAGTGTTTATCAATGCTTAACATAGTATTTATTAGTAGGTTAGTAATGATTAAATATTGTATTATTCATGTTTTACTAATGATGAATTAACTATTATAAATGAAACTACGAATCAGAAACAAATCATTTGTAACAGTGTGCCTGTTGTTTATGTGGTTTCAGCACCACGGACAGCGCTGCTTGAAACATAACATGGATCATAACGTGGTTCTGTAAGAAAAAACATTTTGACAGAAAATCGTTCATAAATTCAAAACACCATTGAGCACCCTGCTAGTGCTGTTTCTCATATGAGTGCTGCGAATTGCAGCACTCAACATAAGGCACATAAAAAAAACTAAATAACAACAACATAAGGCAACATAATACATGTAGTAATTGCAGCCTGCGATTAATACATGTATTATGTTGCCTTATGTTGTTGATATTTAGTCTTTCTGAGGCTATGGTTAAGGCCTCATTGCATTATGTGGTTTGATGTACGATTGTTTGATTTGATGTACCACTATTTAGTTAATTAAGCACTATGCCTGATTATAGTATTTCCCTTTCCTTACTGTTTTACCATAATATTCATACGAATGTCATGTGAAATGTGTTGGACATATTAAAGGAGCAAGAGTTTGCTCTCTCTCTCTCTCTCTCTGTCTCTGTCTCTGCCTCTCTCTCTCTCAGCCTCTCTCTCTCTCGCTCTCTCTCTCTCTCCCCCCCCCCCCCCCCCCCCCCCCCCCCCCCCCCTCTCTCTCTGTCACACACACACACAACACCACCACCCACCTGTTTTTTGTCTTTTTTTCTTTGTAAACCACTAGGAGAAAGGTGCATGTTGCCACCTAGCTCACCTCCACACCGCCCCACGGGGGGGTGGGGGGGGGGGGGGGTGATGCACAGGTACAGCCACGCGGACCTCATTTTCCCTCTTCCCCGTCTTAAAAAAATAAAATAAAATAAGGTGTTTTTTTTTTATCGACATCCCTTCCTTCAAAACATCCTTCATCCCCCATTCTCGTTTTACTCGGAGCGTGTTGCTGTTCAACACCGGCTGGAGCTGCGTGAGATCTGGGGATTTATACAGCGGCGAACCGGCGTCCACTCCTCTTATAACGCAACCGTGGGTGGCAGGAGAGAGAGAGAGAGAGAGAGAGAGAGAGAGAGAGAGAGAGTGGGGTTCGTCTGCGCAGCGGCTGTGAATCACTGGGAGGGGAATCAGTAGGAATTGTGTTGTCGCTTATCAACACCCCCCCCCCCCCAACCCCGATATGCCGACGTGAGATGAAGAAAACAGATCGGAGGGACCACGTGAACATGAAGCGGGATGAGATGAGCCGAGTCAACAGCAGGGTACAGAGTCAGCCAACCAGTTGATTTTTTTTTCTTTTTTTTGTTTTGTTGGTAAACTGATAAAAGTTCGAGTCCCCGGCGCGGTTGGACCGGCTGGCATGTCGGTTTATACCGGGAGACGGTCCGATTATCGATTCGCGGCTCTTGGACGAACTCCTCGAGACCGTATCAGGATTGTAGGCAACTAGGAAGAGTCTGGCCATTCAACACATCTCCAGCACCACATAATCTCCAGCACCTCATCATCTCCAGCACCTCATCATCTCCAGCACCTCATCATCTCCAGCACCTCATCTCCAGCACCTTATCGGAAACCATAGTCGGAAACCATAGCCGAAATCCAAGGCTTGAATAGCCTACTTCTTCCGGAGGGGGGGAGCACAGTTTAACGGACAGGTAGGTTGATTTAGACTCTTTGAAATGTCGACTCGTTTTAAAAATGTCACAGGTGATTTTTATTATTATTATTATTATTTATTTTTTAATGATTTTTTTAAAGCATGGGGTGGCGGGCACCTTTGCGTCGTGTCCCCCCGCGCGGCTGCTGGCCGCTACGCACCTGTTGTAATTGGCGTGAATTGCGTCAACTGTGAGCGGGAATTTTTGGCGCCCGCCTGGACCTTTTGAGCGCGCGCCCGAGGTAACTGCGTTGAAGTAGCCTCATCATCAATGGCGGTTATTGATTGGATGACATGACATCGTATAGCCTAATTGTAGTTTGTTTAAATGATTTGGAAAATCGTTTCTCTTGGTTTTTTCTTTTTATTTATATATATATATATTATTTTTTTTCTGAATAGGCCAGTGTGGCTATATGGGTTTGTCAATGTGGCTATTTGTGTTATGGCTGGAGGAGATGATGACAGGCCCATGGACGGTAACGCCAGAGAGAACTGCCATCATCACCATGTCCCAACTCTTGTTCTCACTCGCGGATCGAGCGGCGATCAGATGAATATCATATTTTTACCTTAAAAATGACCCATCTCCCGGGTTTTCCTGTGATTCAACTCCCCACCATCGGATGCCTCTTTTACACTCATGGTGGCCCAAACATCCGTCAGCTGCACTGTCCAGATCCTTTTTGCCGGGACCCCGAACAGAAGTGGGCCCCGGGGGGGGGGCCCGCCTCCGGGGCGGCGGTGAGAGCGTTAATGGGGGGGGGGGCGAGTGAGAGCGTTAATGATAGGGGGGTGAGGGAGTCTCCTCCCGGGTGTTTATTTCCCTGGACGACCCCCCTCGTCAAGGTCTCAGGTCGGCAGTGAGTGACTCCAAACGACAAATCCGCAATCGCTCTAAATATATAAGGTCCTTTTT
>JAOPHQ010002330.1:0-57500 GCA_030340625.1 Merluccius polli
TTAGAAAGACTAAATACCCAAAAGTTGCGTAAGCGACGTCATGATGTTCTCCCTCCACAGGCTACCTGGAGCCACTGAAGCTAACGTTAACACACATGCCTGTGTGTTTCGTACCGGGATGTAGTCACACGAGCAACGGGTCTTGCTTGTTTCTTCGCTTCCCAGTTAAAAAAAGGACCAGGAGTCGCTGGATAAAACACATCAGGTCAGATACATGTTGGTGTTGGTAACGTATATTATGCGAGACGAGCGATGAAGTGCACTGAGCGGTTTCACACAAAACTAAATGTTACTTCACTGTTTTACAACAAACTGCGACTTTCTTGACTTGCAAAATTCTATTTTTAATTGACAACCATCATATGTGTAATTAGTGGCACAATCCAAACAGGATCAAACAATTATTCGTCTCTCACAATTGACTAATGGTCATATTTTTTCCAAAATAAGGTCCCATGGGGGACAGCGGAGAGGAGGGGCTTCGGCTCACTATAAACTATAGGCTTCTTCTCTCTCATTCTCTTGACCCTTTCTTCTTTACACTTGTGTGTATATATATACGCACTTCAGTCCACTTCTGTCACTTTTGCTTCCCTCCATTTCCTTGATCTCAGACTCTTTTCGTCCCCTACTTATTTCTCATTTCCTCCCGATCCCCTGCCCAGTGTCCCTCCTCCTCCTCCTCCTCCTCCTCCTCCTCCTCCTCCTCCTCCTCCTCCTCCTCCCCTCTCTGCATGGGGAGTGGGGGGTGTGCTCCACATGGCTGCAGCCTAGGGGCTGGCCGCAGGACAATAGTATGGTGAGGAGACGAGTCACGCAGGCACACTTCCTCCCTCTCACTTCTTCATCCTTCTTGTTCTCTGCTATCCCTCTTCCAGCTCCATTTTTTTCCGTCCATTTTTAATCTCTTTTTCTTCCTTGAATCCCTCCTCTTTCCCCTTGCCGCTAGTTTATTCTCTCATCTCTCCCTCTCCCTCTCTCTCTCTCTCTCTCTCTCTCTCTCTCATATTTCACAGACATCACTATAGCATTCTCATAGTTGCCTCTGCTAGTCCATCAAAGCTATGCATGCATCAACAAGTTATTTAGCCTCCAAAAGCTGCTTGTGCAACTGTAAAAAAGGAAGCAGCCTTCATGGCTGCGGCTTTGCTTTCATAATCCAATGCACACATGTACACACACACACACACAAACATGTGCAAGACCTGTGATAAACATAGACAATGCAATGTAGATGATCAACTCCATTATGTTGAGTGTAAGAGGAATGTAACACAGACACACGATGATGGTGCCAATGCCTCTCTCTCTCTCTCTGTCTCTCTCTCTCTCTCTCTCTGAAGTCTGTCAGCAGGTGCTCATAGACAGAAGGGGTGGGGTCAAGATTCAATCGATGCATATGGGGATACAATATGAGAGTAGATTGTGTTTTTCGGTTTTGTTTTGTTACGTTCGTTTGTGTTACGTTTCATTATATTATGCAACATAACTATATAATATAATCTTATTTTTGCTTTTGATCTCTCTCTCTCTCTCTCTCTCTCTATATATATATATATATACTGTATATATATATATATATTTTTTTTTTTCCTATCATTTAACAGAGACATAAAATGGGGGAACACTTTGTTCTTCTGGAGATGTCCAAGATGCTACTCATTTGTCTCGGGACTTAGAGCAAATAACCACATAAGAACCAGATGACAGAAAGCACGACGAGCCAAAGCAATTATGTAAAGGCCTGACTCACAGACTCTAGTCTATCTCCTAAATAGAAAACAGTTAGTGTACGAGCACGGATTAAATCAAGCCTTCCTTTCTTCATGTCACGCTCCGTATTCGTAAACGTTGACTTGCTTGTGTATGCGTTATCATGCCGTGTCTTTGTGTATATGAGTGCGTGTGTATCCTGTACTACGATGCGGTCTGTATCTGCTGACAGAACAAGCCACAATCACAACGATGCATGTGTCATGGCGGGGAGAGAGAGAGAGAGAGAGAGAGAGAGAGAGAGGCTGCAGGGAAACTAAACTGTGGGCATCAAAGCCTAACTAGCTGCTACAGCTCTTCACTGGCCATGGCACCACACAGCCAAGGGCGAAGGAATTATGTATTGCATTCATTTTTCTGCATTCACACTGTGGGGTGTGTGTGGTGATGGCTGGTTTATCCTGGGTGCCATGATAACTCATGCACCACAGGTGTGCAGCGCCATCCAGCCCCAGAATCTAATCAGTCTGACTCAGGCCAGGTGAGGCTGTAAACCAGCTATTAACCACACACAGGGGTTGAAATAAGGCTGTTTTACTCGCCAAATGCGAGTAATTTTTGTATTTGTCGAGTAATTTATGAAGACCACTCGCCACTCTGGCGAGTAATCTAAAAATTCGGCGCGATTGCCGCGGACCCGCCAGCAACGGACCCGCTAGCCGCGGACCCGACCGCGCAGCACCCACCGCCGTCTACAATCGCGCAGCTCCCCCCCCCCCCCGGTCAACACTCGCTCACCGTGAATATCCACTATAAGCGAATGATCGCGCGCGATGTGCCGCCTCCATTCACTTTCTATGGGACGCGAGCAATTCGCTGCGCAAAGCACGCTGGGATTGTTTGCGGCGCGGAGCCGGCTGCGGCGCTGCCTGGCTCCGCTTCTGAATTTGCATAAAGTTGGGAGATTTCAACTTTATGCAAATATTCGCGCAGCGAATCCACGCGGTCACCATTCAGCAAACAGGACGTGGGCGCGGGCCGTGACGTTGACCCTTCTGATTCATTACCACAATGCGGGCGGGAGCTAGTTGATCCACTAGTCAACACGCCCCCAGCGAACGAGTCTTCACGGCGGCGCGATGTCACGCGGATAATTCGCGTATAGTGGATATTCACGGTGACCGTGAATATCCACTATCCACTATGAATGTCTCGTCAATCTGTCTCGTTGCACGCGACCCGGCCGGGACCCCCACCTTGGTGGATCTTGGTCTTGAGTGGGGGTGGCCAATGGCCATCTTCACAATAGTAAATAAAATATGCCCAGAATAAACACAAGTGTACATCATTAACTTTAAAACTCATCATTGCTAAATCAAGTCTATTATCTTGCTGATATATTAAACATCCAATAATCTACTACGCCCCCCCCCCCCCCCGCATCGCGCTGCGTTTGGTTTGTCTAACTTTTCCTTGAATTGGGGGAATGGGGCATTTTGATCCTGACATGTCATTATGCACAGGGGCGGAGCCAGGGGGGGGGCCGGGGGGGGGGGGCATGGGGGCCAGGTGCCCCCCCTGTCGCGGCACAGCATTGAAAAGTCATTGTTATATACTGGCCCCCCTGAAATAGCTTTGGCCCCCCCCTGGCCCCCCCAATTAAAAAAGTCTAGCTCGCCACTGATTATGCATACATTAAATAAATCTGTTGAACTCAAATTAAATACATATGTTAACATATTCAACCAGACAGACACAATGTTGTATTTGCTATTATTCACACATTTATTAACACCATCACCTCCCCCAGTTGGTTTGTCAGAGTTGAACTGTAACTTGAACTCTGAATGGTAACTTAACTGCATTCGTGATTCGTTTGAATGTTGTGAACGAGGGAGGAGACGACTCGGCCCCCCGGTCAACAATCGCCCCCCCCCCCCCCCCCCGTCAACAATCGCGCAGCGCCCCTATTTTTGTCTGGTAAAAAATCTGTTTGTCTAGTAAAAATTGTCATCTACTCGCCAGTTGTCTGGTAAGCCAAAATTTTAGTTTCAACCCCTGACCACACACGCACTATTCAGCAGGCCATGTATAAGAGACGAGAATGACAAGTAAAATGTAATTCAGTTGTTGAAAAAGTTCAACTTACTATATATGTGTATTTATCTATGTATTTTTAGAACCCAATATTAATTTGTGATACCTCCAAGGCAAGGCAGGTGTATTTATATAGCACCATTCAAACACAAATCCATTCATAGTGCTTTACAAAATAAATAACAATTGAAAGGAAGGACAATCGTTAAAAGATAACAAATGTAAACTACAAGAAATACAAACGATAAGATACTAATAGAACGAATGACAGGACAAACACGTCCATGGCATTTTGGAAAGACACATCCCTTCCCAGCCCTATAGTGAATAAGGGCCCTTTTACACGACAACGCTCCCGGGTGAAACCGACAAAATATTTTATCAGATGTGCCTTTCGTTTAGATGGCGACGGCGTTTTTGGGGCTTGAAAACGCAAAAAAATGAACCCACCCTCCAGAGTGGAAATCTTAAAAACGCTCCACCGCCGCGTTCCCGTCTAAAAGGTTGAAAACGCAAAAGTGCGCTCTGAGCTGCTCACGCTGGCTATCCTCGCGTACGCGTTGACGTCAAATCCATGTGCAGCACAGCCAATGGCATGCATACTACATCAAATTTCACACACTTTTGCGTCACCGTGTGCATGCAGATTTCCACCCAGAGATGCTCGTCTAAACGCGAAATAAAAAGTGAGAACGCAACGCCACTTTTGCGGTTTGTGTTCAGATCGTCATCGTGTAAAAGGGCCCTAAATGAATGAATGTCTCTATTTGAACAGGGAAAATGTACAAAGGAAAGGAGAGATGTAATGCACCAGGTTTTAGCAAATTGCTATTTTCCGCCCATAGTCCCTGGGCAGGTAAGTAAAATAATAAAATAGTAAGAAAGAGCACAAAATACTATGGAAGTCAATACAAGTATACAAGCGCAACCATACCCACATCCCCTACCCTGGACCTCACCCCCTCCCCACTAGCAACACTAATTTACAAATGTGAGCAAGTTTGCTGTGTGAGTATGCAATGTTTTATTAGACGGGAGAAAGTTTGAAAATGTGTTATTAGTTCTGTTGGAAGATTGCTCCATAGTTGTATGGCCAGAATGGATCCTACGCCCCTGCACAAAGCCATAGCAGACACCTGAAAGTAGTGGAGGTGATGAACTTGTGTATCTGCAGATAATTGACAATGGTGTTAAGAAAGGAGAGGAATAGATTCTCAACTCGAGGCTTAAAGCTAGACAATATACTTTCCTTAGGCTGTCAGTTAAAACGCAAATTCAAACCTTCCCCTAGCCTGATCTTCTTTGTAGCATTAAGGCAGCCTATTTCATAAATGAAGGGATTAGAAAGGGATTAAAATACCCTTTAATCCACCAGCAAACCCTAAGGTGCATTCTGCTGTTGGGTTTAACTTTATTTTAATGTTTTTACCCAACTCAGCAGCTAGGACTCTGCATTGGTCTGCACTGCCCTGTGTTCACATGATTTACTGCTGGTAAATGAAGTTGTGAAATAAACAGTATGTTATTCACTCCTTGCTGTGACAAGGTCCCCAAAGTGCTTGCATCAGATCGCTTAATGAAGGCAATATCCACAACACAACATATTCTGGCATTGTTGCTTTTCCTTCTAGAGCCCTGTCCCTATATGATGAAGCATGCACTTTTCTGTGTGTGTGTGTGTGTGTGCCTGCACAATAACTGTCTAAATCAAAATCCTCTTCGGGCTGATGGTAGCATGTTAATGCATGATGAAGAGAAGAAAAAATGCTTATGTAGCTTGAGCTCTCTTTATGAACTGTGTGCTATGGGAAACATATGAGCTTTCAGATGCTGGTGTCAGCTGACTTATAGTTTCCAGAATATTCCACCTGAAGGGTGTACAAACTGTACTGCCATATAGTACGGTTTGTGCCAAGGCAAGAATAAACAGCAAATCCCATCATATTTTGTCACCTGGGGTTAATTAAAAGTCGTAAAGTTTCAAACGTCCCTCAAGGTACATATACCTAAGCAGATTATGCTGTATTATAAAAGTATTTAAAGAACGCCTCATGAATGTGCGTCATATGCAAACCCTGCCTGTATTTTCATGCGGCCAACGTCTGGTTGTGTGAAAAGTACCAAATGAGAGGAAGAGAGTGTTTGTTGTGTTCCCTCATGTGTAACTGTAGTAGTTGTTGTTGTTGTTGTTGTTGTTTACTCTGACTTTGAGGCTGCCTTGAGGCTTAGGGGTCAACTGTGTGATCTTGTTGTACTGCAGATGCCCTGCCCGGCCCCGCCCCATTTCCCGACTCCATACGGGAGTTTGTCAGTTGGTCAACCACCCATGAAGAGACCGAGCGTTGGCTGACAGCAGAAGTGACAGACCGCCGCACAGCCAGATGGTGCACACACGCCACTGTAAGTGTGTATATGATTATGCCTGATCAGTCCAGTGGGGGGGGGGGGGGGAAGGGGGGGGGGGGGTATTGCTCCCGTGTGTGCGCACATCGTGTGTGTGTGTGTGTGTGTGTGTGTGTGTGTGTGTACCTGCCTCCGCCTACCTGCCAAGCCATCACGCATACAAAAGATGACCCGCAGCAGCACTCGTAAAAAGAACAGATTCAACCGCAGTCTGGTAGGCTGTGAATATCAGATGAGGCCAGCGTAAGACGAGTGCTTAAGGTGACGTTAAGTGGACTGAGTGGATAGCGTGTGTGAAGGGGGGGCGGCGTGCCTGGGCCCAGACGTAGGCAGACAAGGCAACTGACTTCGAAACGCACGCCTTCTACGCCTTCTCACCAGAGAAGCCCGGAGAGCCTCAATAGAAGATTATATAAGCAATAACTCAAAGGGCTTCACTTCGAAGGAACATCAAAGCACGTTGCTGCAACCAGGGTTCGTAGAAAGTCTGAAAGTCAACTCAAACGTTGGAAATATGGTTTTCAGGGCAAGCGACGCCACTTTTTGGGGTGTTTTTGTAATGTTTTTGACACGGTTGGTTCGGTTGGTTGAAGATTCCCCACTGGTTGGGAAGTATACAGTAGCGCAACTTCCAAGTGGCTTTCATATGCAAATGTGCCACACTTTAGGGTTGCTTAAGTATGCATGTGTTGCCCTCCTCTCAACCCAACTGCTTACATTACTTCTACAGCCGCTTCTGTGCCACTGCCCCTTAATGATCTGTTTACGTGTTGCAATGCGGATGAAGATGCAGATGAGGCTCGGCAAGGGGGGTACAGAGGAGGGGGGGGGGGGGGGTGGGGGGGGTTTCTTACCAGGATCTTGGAGGTGTAGGCGCTGTTGATGGAGATGGCGTGCACCAGCAGGTCCAGGGACTTGGGCGGCAGAGCCCCGGGGTCGGGGATGACCTTGTGGTGAACGTCGGCGATGTAACACTGCACGGCCGTCATGCGGTTGGTGGTGAGCGTGCCCGTCTTGTCGGAGCAGATGGCCGTGGCGTTGCCCATGGTCTCGCACGCGTCCAGGTGCCGCACCAGGTTGTTGTCCTTCATCATTTTCTGTCCAGGGAGGGAGGGAGGGAGGGAGGGAGGGGTGATTACATAATACTTATTATAGACAAGGCTGGAAGTTAAGCTCACCAGCTCGCCCCAGGCAAGGAGTTTACATTTTTTGACGAGTCTAATTTCAGGAGCACTCATCCGTCAGTTGAGTGCCCCAAAGCCAATTCAACTGTTTTATAGGGCTGCAACTAACAATAATTTTCATAGTCGATTAATTGAACAATATTTTTGTCGATTAATTATTTAGTCTAGAAAATATCATAAATGCAAATGCCATCACAAGTTTCCAGAGTCATTATGCCACAGATGTTTGGTATTTGTACATGATAAATGACCAATATTATTAATCGATTATACAAATTGGATTCGATTAATTTTGTAGATCGACTAATTGTTGCAGCCCTACTGGTTTCTAACTGCAATTTAAAGGAGTTATTTATGTAGAAATACGACATGACTTATGATAATCAGCGCTGATAATCAGTCCAATAGTAGGGGGCTGCCGGATCCTCTCCGTAAGGCTACAGGGCTAGTTCAGCTGGGCTGGGCTGCATTGTTCATTGTTCCCAATAATGACCATGTTTAATTATGAATTAAGTAATTCATACTATAAATGCATTTATTAATTCATTCTTAGGCCTATGAGTAAAAATGTTGGTTCAAACACTGTTTAGGATTAGTATGTAGCACCATAGTATGTAGTATGGTGAAGTTAAGGACACCTTGTAACTTGGGCTTCACAAAGGGGGGAAAGAATACATCTGTCTGAACCGTTCATCTGATCGACTTCACACTTGCCGGGTGTATTGCTGAGGACCCAAGGAAATGCAGCGTCGAGTGTGAAGTTGTGCGTTTCTCGAGGAAAGCTGCAAGCAGCAAAACCGGAGGCCAAGCAAATGGCCCTGTTCCAAATAGGCACATTTTGAGGGCACTGCGCTAGCTAGAGCCAATTATGGTTAAGGTGGGTATCGTGCACTGGTAGAAAAATAGTGGCATGGATTTCCCTCATGGTAGTACAGCAGTGTCCACATGTGTGTGGGTACGTGAGTATGCGTGTGTGTCCTCTCTTACCTTGACAGAGTAGGCGAGGGAGATGGTGACAGCCAGCGGCAGGCCCTCGGGCACAGCCACCACCAGCACAGTCACACCGACGATGAAGAACTTGACAAAGTACTGGATGTAGATGGGCGTGCACTCGGTGAGCCACGGCAGCCCCTGCACCACGAAGGTGTCAATGACAAAAGTCAGGACCAGGATGATGACGGTGATAGACGACATGAGCAGCCCTGAAACACACGAGAACACAGAGCGGGGGTTAGCTTAATATTACAACCACACGCAATTTGATGAGATGGATTTGGTGACAAATCCCATTCGTACCGGAGCTAAGCACGTATTTTTCTGCACAGCACATATATACGATTCAAGTCTTGACATTCAAGAATGTTTGAATAAACTGAACTCCGAAGGATGGTATGCCAGTTAGTTTTTTGGGTAAGCGAAGCCATGAAAAAACATTTACAATAAAATAAATGTATTGAGTTAAGTCATGGTATACATGGCATTTTTGTATAAATTCCATCGATGACGTAAGTGGAATTAAAGTTGTAAGCTAGCAAGTGTACATCCTATATAATGTCCTTGTTGAATTATACCATTACAAATGATTTAATGAACACGGTTTTGCATATATTGATGTATAATGTCTATGTAATCTATGCTATCTAAGTGTGCTTAACATCAGCATCTTGGCAATGGCCTGATCTCAATGCTTAATCCTGTTACAACTGTATCATACAACACCTGAATGGCTGCAGACGACCATCTGCTACAAGGGCTTTAGGTACAGTCTCTTAAATTATGCAGCATCTTACCAATAAGGCAACCCAATACAGAATGTTGTGGAGATCTCCCTTGTACCATTAAATGTTGATCGACGAAGGAACAGAGCATTGTTAGGGTTCTGTGAATATCTGCTGTGCGCTGCACCTGAAGTACACTGAAGTCAATTCATTCCTTTATCAATGCACCTTTTCCTCACAGTGTCAAAAGATTCTGATTTCAATCTAATTGGGTGACACCCTATTTGTTTTAGGATGGCTTGGAGGGTCATCGATTCCACCATTAGTAACAACTGGCCAATGACAGTGCAGGGATAAACAAGGTGTTTGCACCATTAGTCAACAATTGACCAATGACAGTGTAGGTATAAATTTGCACCATTAAGCCCAAATTACACTTCTGCGTCAGCACGTATGTGAAGATTGCGAAGACCCACATCGCTACGCAGAGACCTGTACACTGCCTCCTTGTGTACACGTTAACATGGCAGTAAAAATGCAGGTAGCTCTGTGAAGATCCGCGTTGCGACGCAGAGACACTTTCGCAAACGTGCCGTACGTAAATTCAGTCAACAACTGGCCAACGACAGTAATTGGTCTTTTTCCTCTGACCTGCTTTGCCGATCTGGACGGCCAGCTTGGTGAGCTTCCCCTGCAGCACCGACTTGTCCTTTTTGGAGACGTTCACCTTCCTCTTCTCCTTCTCGTCCGTCTCCCCGCCCTCGGCGCTCTTCAGGGGCTGCATTTCCATGGCTGCCGCTCCGTCCTGCTTCTTCACTGGAGACACCACAACATACAGGACGGTGTCAGTGTGAGGATACGATGAGGCCACCAGGGGGTGAGGGGGTGGGGGGGGGGGGGGGTTGTTGTGGAGAGGGGAAGCAGTGGGTAATCGCACCCCGAGCGGGAAGCCAGAGCTCCAGAACTAAAGAGAAAAGCACATTTATCTCTGGCCAATGGCAACGGCAACATAGATTTAATATGATGTTTATATTCTCCTTCTTCTTTGTTCGAAAACTAGCTCAGCAACATGCAAATTTTAGACAGGGTTAAAAAGGTTCAAGCAGATTCTAGAAGATGCGCCCTTCACAGACGGATGTATTGGTCTTTTGTGCCGCATACTGATAATTAATAGCCACCGCTAATAGTCCACATACGGGGAGAGGTGGGACTATTTAAACACCCGTACACGCTTTACACGCACGCACACACGCATGTATTGCACACACACCCGCGCACACACACACACACACACACACTGGAGTATAGTCAGGCCCACTCTTCACTTCACCAATCACAACCCCATCATAATTCCTCATTCACCACCGTTCTGGATTGTAAATATTTGATGTTGGGCCATGGCCATGTGTCTGACCCTCCCTCACCCCCCACCCCGTAGCTCAGTATTTCAAAGTGAAGTGTCCAGAGAGACGCTCATATAAACGAGTGAACAAGCTGAAAAAAATTGTTGTTGTTGTTGAAGTTGGTGGAAGAGATCTGCTGCAAGTATAGGGTTGGCATATAAAACAATGAACTGCCAGAGAACAAGAGACATCAACACAATGACAGCAACGACAACAACAACAACAACAGCAAGAACAACAACACAAAAGACTACGACGACATTTCAAGGACAAACAGCGGATCAGGGTGAACGGGTGGGAGTCTCTAACCTGACACATCCATAGCTCAGAGACAATGCTCAACTGAACACAATACATACTCTGCTGTCGCTATACCATTGTGCCAGCCAGCCAGCATTAGAAATGATGGCCAACTGTGCCAATTTGGTCAAAAGCACTTTCAATGTCATCTGCAATGAATTGAAGACTTCCACACTTTATTGTGGAGACTGCTATGTGTCTAAGAAGGGAAAGGCGAAATAATAGAGGCCTAACTGTTGGGGGGGGGGGGGGGGGGGGGGGGTAAGAGTAGGAGTCTGGAGAGGGGCGAGGAGGAGAAGTCAGAGGAGAAGAGTTACGATTGGTTACCTTTAGTTTGGTTGATCTCCATATTGCCATCCTGCATTTTACCTATGATGGAGACATACAAACACAGTAACCACGGGAATATCCACAAACAGTCACGAGAGCCACAAACAGACACGAGAGACGCAAACACACACAGTGAAGGTCGAAAACCCAATAACATGAAAACTGCCTTTAACACATTGTCAGTATTATGATTACAGTACATCACATGTGATGTATTGTAATCACAACTCATGGTGAGTTGTTAATTGGTTTGGTATGGCTAAGGTATAACGTTAAACTAGATCAAAGACACGTGTTTAGAATATATATATTGCTTTTACTCAGGGACATCAAGATGTCTGATGTGTGTTTTGTATGATGCATATTTTCAACGGTCTAAATCCAAATATATTTTTGAGTGATATATAATGATGTCAGACTATTTTACACATCAAGCCCTTAAGGCAGACAGTAAGTTACAAAGACAGACACACAAAAAACACGTATTGAAAAAATACATCACACAAACAAAACGTGGAAACATGCTACAAACACATGCCAGAGGTAAGAAAGTAAGAACATGTCACCCAACAGGTGTGACCAGGACAAGCAGTGGCGAGAGGGATAGAGGAAAGGAAAGGAGAGAGAGGTAGAGAGAGATGGTACTACAAGAATACCAAGGTTACGCCACTCTCTATGCCTTGAGTATGAATGCTTTGGAAGTGCCTTAAGTGGACACCTATGTAAACGTGAAGTTAGGAAACATCAATGAACCGTTATATTAGAATTAAGTGAAAGATCTGAATGTTCCTAAATTGTACTTACAAGTGAAAAGCAAACCCACCCTACACATTAAATAGCATATTAGAAAACATCCCCACAATGTGAGTATGGACACTCTCTTTGGAAAGTGGCAAGACTAATCTTACTGTTTATTACGATGGTTGATATACTTTCAACAATCTTACAATCTTGCTGCCCATAAAACCCCTGTCTGCATGTTAACTTGAAAGTGTTATTTGTACTTCTTACACTGTGACTGACCAGTATCAACATTATGAAACGGCAGGGTTAAAACTAAGTTGAGTTGTAAATGCATTGACTGTAGGCACAGTGAGTCCAACACAACTAAGGGGTTTAGGTGACAGGAGCGTCAACAACAGCGGCTCCTGAGGGCCTGAGGAGGAATGGAGAATCGAAGGAGACAGAGAGAGAACAGACACATGTCGGAGTCGACCTACCATTGATTAGGCTGGCATTGCCAATATGAATGGCCGAGGCTCCGTCCGTGGTGATGGTGGCGATGGGGTGTGAGGCGGTATGGTCTAGCCAGCAACAATGAAGGCCACACAGAAATGAACACACACACACACACACACACAGTCGTACACACGTACACACACACACAGTCATACACACACACACACACACACACACACACACACACACACACACACACACACAAACACGCACAGTCGTACACACACACACACACACACACACACACACACAACAATGAACAAAAGCAACATGGTTATAACAAGGACAGGAGATTAAGATCAAACCATTTTGTATTGTATAACACTACGTATTGCGTCTCATTAGCTATGCATTATAAATGATTATGTGTAGGGTATATATGAGACAAAGGAGTGAAACATTGGACGAACAACATACATATGGTATGCATGGAGGAGCTCATGGCAGGGTATGATACAGGCAGACAAATCTGTACGTAAAGGCTGAGCCAGAAATATAATAACCAAACAATAAAAGATAACCTAACCAAACCTTAATACCAAAGTCCTAAGGTTAAAATAAAGGGTTACTATAAACTGTTCTTCAAGTTCTTATAATGACTCATAATAAACGATTTTTACATTATCATCCATCTAAAGGTAGACTCATCAATGAATGATAAACCATTTTAACAAGCTGTGCCCTACCAACGGTGCATCAGGCTTAATAAATCGGCTGACTTGCCCTTGAATTAGCATACACAAATGCTTACATTTAGACCATATGTATTCCATATGTACATTCGCTTGGCAGCACCTAATTGTAGCTGAGTCCCACATTAATCAGCAACGGTATGCTGTACCATAGAAGCAATAGTACTTATTTCGTAGACTAAGGGTGAAGAAAATCCTGAAGTTTAAAGTGCATTCAGATGAATCACGGCTCGCTGCTCCGAGATCTAATTCAACTAATAACTGCTATCTGCCAGCTGTAATCCATTAGCAAGTTGTATTATGTTACGTGTGGTCGTCCAGGTGTTTTGCGACGATGTGAATTATGCTACTGTGCTTTAAGGAGACACCTGCTAGCACTGATAACACGGTATTACACCAGCTAGCATTAGCCAGATCTGACAAAATACCACACAGCATGAAATGAACCAAAAAAAAAAAATCACACAACCATCCAAAGATAATTGTCTTAACAATGGAGTTGGCACCGCCAGTAAACGCCGAAGCTCAAACCAGAAAGTGTGTAGCCTGAGTAGTGGGAGGATTTGTTTTTACCATGAGGAGATGTTGTCAACCCTTAAAAAGAGGTGTGGTGGCAGGGAGGAGCGCTCTTTTTAAGTACAGGGTCGGACCGGAGTCCCGGGTGGTAAGGTTAGCAGCTTGTTTTTTTACGAGGGAGATGGGAAAGTGTGGAGTCATAGTGATTCCTCTGTGAAAGGGATTTTAAAGTGGAAGCCTCCAGGGTAGTGGTTGAGTTGGGTTGGTTTGGGTTAGGTTGTGGTTGGGGGGGGGGGGAGAAAAGGTGATACGCTACCTGCGTTCTGGAGTCCATCCTCGTCTGTGAGGCGATTTTTGGAACGATAAGAGAGTAAGGACAATAATGTACTTGGATTCTCACAGCATCCACACCCACACCCACACCCAGACACACACTCAAAACCGGAGTAGTGGAAATAACTATCTCCTATGGTGTTGCTAGCATTCAGCGAAGACCCAGATCCAGGCTGACTGTGCTACATCCGTGTCAATTGGTAAACAAGCAAGTTCATTAAGTGTGCATTTGAAAACAACGGATAGAACAAGACGAAAATGTGCATGTCAAAAGGGAAATGACATCATCAAAAAGGGCCACCGACATTTCATCATAGTTAATGGGTTCAAGGCAAGCTCTCGAAGGCATACATTAGATGTAACAATAGCAATTTTCCTTTGCTGGTGACTGCGGGCTAAAAGACACTCCAGAACCGGTTATGGCAGATTTGTGTCAAACACACAGCCCGTTCCGGTGGGTAAATAGTAGCGCACAGTGGAACGAATCAACGGTTTTCCACAGACTTCCTCACCGCGACGCTCCCGTACCTTTCTTTTCCTTGAGCTCCTCCTCCTCCGTCCCCGCGCCCAGCAGGGTGAAGATGATCCCGGTCTGAGAGTTGACGCCGACCGCCGTCACCACCATGCGGCCCGAGCCCTCCATCACGTGGGTGCCTGGATGGCGAGAACAGGTCTAAATCAGTAACTAACACCCAACACTTGGCCCCCCGAACACAGCCTTTTTTCAAAAATTCACAACAGAAACATATTGTGCATGGTTGACACCGCCGTCGGTGTACGAACGACGACGTGTGTATGAATGCGTGAATGTGAGGCACTTTTTTTGTAAAGCGCTGCGAGTGGCCACTGGGTCAGAAAACCATTATATAAACGCAATCCACTTACCGTTGACAGCATTTAGTTGGGATTCTTTTTCATAAGCTCAAACCAAGTGTGTGATTACAGCGCAGAAAGCTACAAGGCATACAGAAGGCTAACCTTGACGCCCACGCGCATGCACACAGCAGCGGAGAAGACCCACGCATAGATCCCATTCCCACGCAACAACGTGTCAGATACTAAACATACAGACCGCTGTCTATGAAGGCGGCACATTTTTGCGGGCTTCCTGTGGGCTTTTCCTAATGAGGAACATGCGGTACAGTGCTATCCGTAGAGCAGAACAAGCTTCATAAATAAAGATTATTATCATACTATATTGTTATATCTGTACACTACTATATTAGTAGTGTAACAGTAAACGGCTCGACAAGAGTGGCGAGCGACATCCGTGCCACAAAGCTTGCGACAACACCCGCTTTGTTGAGTGCTTGAACAGTTTTTTTGTACTTTGTACTTTTTTTGTATTTGTACTATAAAGGCCCTTAAGGCCGCTTTTAAAGAGCTGGCTGCAGCTTATTAAACCAACGGAAAATGGCGGCAGGTACCAGAGAGCAGCATGGGGTCCCGCTCCGTGTCTTTCTTCACGTGGTCCGACTCTCCCGTCAGCGATGACTCGTCGATTTTCAAATCGTTTCCCTGAATCAATATTCCATCAGTGGGCAGCAGGTCACCTGGAGCCGCCGAGATCACACAAGTCAAGTTTTAACAAAACCCACACACACACACACACACACACACCCACCCACACACACACAGTACGGCAGGATGTTTACACTAAAATACATCTCATCTTTCTTTTGCCTATTTCATGCACACCTACATACAGACAGGACACACACATGCGCATATGTGTGTTCACACAGACAGGGTCCAAAATTACATTTTTTAATGGCTTCTTTTTACCTGCCAGAGTGGAAAAATCCACCAGCCAAGCAATTGTTTTAATATGTAACCCTGACTTTTTATACCTGCCAAATGGTCAAATCTATCTGCCATTGGCTGGTGGCAGGTGTTCATTTTGGACCCTGCACACAGACACACACACACACACACACACACATACAAGTCCACCCACCCACACACACACACACACACACACACACACACACACACACACACACGAGTCCACCCACCCACACACACACACACACAAGCCCACCCACCTATCCACACACACACAAGCCCACCCACCCACACACACAAACCCACCCAAACACGCACACACACACACACACACAAGCCCACCCATCCACACACACACAAGCCCACCCACCCACCCACACACACAAACCCACCCAAACACGCACACACACACAAACGCACCCCCTCCCCCTCCTTACCGTATTTGATCTGAGCAATGTCGCCCACCACCAGGTCAGCCACGGGGAGCTGGACCACCTGACCGTCCCGGACCACCTGGAACTTCTGCTCCTGCTGGATGCGGTTCTGGAGTCCCGCGGAACTGCTTCTCCTTGGACCAGTCGTTGAACGCCGTCACCAGCACCACGCACACCACCGACAACAAGATGGCGGCGCCCTCGATCCAGCCCGCCTCCCCCTCGCCTTCTTCCCCGCCGGCCGCAGCGCCGCATGCTGGTTGGGAACATGGTGTGTGTTTACTACTTAGGACCACTCTGACATTTCTCATATTTTCCTCTTTCATTACGTTCATTTATTTTCTCTTAATTTCATCCTTAAATCATGTCCCCCTGCAACATGGGACACGGAAGCCTTTCAACAATGCAGTGACCTTCTCAAAATGTCCTCCATGTCCCCCCTTCCCTGTACATTTATTTCCTTTTTTTAGCAAATGAATGGCCACGGGTCTAACAACCTGGCAGTGACAAATTGCAGGATAATTGGAAACACATCAAGTGCCATTCCCGCTCCCCTTAACCCTGATGCATGTGTTATTCAGGGAGCCATTGTGCGCCAGACCCCTACGACTTACTGTCTGATGGCTGCCACTGCCGGAGGACTATATAGTATGCCTGGAGCTGCTCACTCTGGCTGGCTTTACTGGGAGACTCTACAGACCCGTATATAGAGTATATATATATATATCTTTGTGTTATCCATGGGCTTTGATTCTGCTAATGCTGTTTGGTGGGGGGAACAGGGGGACTGCATGGGGCTGGCATCCTGCTAACTAAATGCACACTAAAAACAGGCTCCACTGGAAAGGAAGGCGCCACGGGCAACGCTGATGGTAACTGATTAAAACAGTGAGTGTGTCTATTTAGAGTGCTATTAAGTTTTCGTCATTAGAGGTAAAAAATGCTAGTTCCTTAATTGTGATCCAAATTAATGTTTGGATGAGTTCAAGCAGTGAACAGTTCGGAGATAAGGATCGCTCTCTCTCTCGCTCTCTCTCTCACTAACACACCATCACACGTGCGCGCACGCACGTGCACACACACACACACACACGTGCACACACACACACACACACACACACACACACACGTGCGCACACACACACACACACACACACACACACACAAATAAATAAACACACACACACAAACAAATAAACACTGATACAAATACACACACTGGCACAAACACATGAATACACACAAATAAACACACTGACACAAACACAAAAATAAACATACACACACACAAATATGTATGCATGCTTAGGATTATGGTAGCTGTCCTTGGTGCTGAAAGGCCAATGTATCCAGAGGTCGTATCAGCACCCATTTGCCCATGCATCGCCATCCACTGGATTTACTTTGACTAACTTTGTGTCTAAAGTTGCAGTCCAGAACAGACTGTTTGCTTTAAACATCAGATATCGGAAAAGCTATTTACCCAATACCAGTGCCTCTATTTATCAACAGCTATTAAAATGAAAAACCCTTGCCAAGAGTTATACCATAGAGGGTTTTAAATCAGGGCTTTAAAATGCAAAAAGATTTTTCCTGACAGTAAAACACAAAAAAACATCAACAATCTCGACACTTCACACAGACGATCACACTGAACATGCGAAGCCTGCAAACCGTTGTTGATGCTGATGATTGTTTTGCTGCAGTTTTGCACGGCTATTAGCAAGTACACTATTAGCAACTTTTGGATACACAGCAAGAAGTCCCATCTGCTGCACGCTGGTTCTGTACGTATGTATTTTAAACTCATGTTCATGTCACCTGTACTAGCGTCTTAATGAACTCAAGGTGTTTTTGCACACCCTTGGTTTGATATCCAAGCGATGAAGGGATTTCATATTTGAACCCATGCAAATGAGTTGAGATAACACTCTGCCCACACTGTTTTTACCCGTCACTGTTAACAACAAATCGACTCGAGTGAATTTGCAGATTTCCATTTTTCACATGTATTCCGTGTGAGCAGAGGACTGGCACACAGGGAGGCACATCTTCTATGCAGATTTTTGACGAATGATTCATTTGGCATTAGTGCCCACTTTATGTTGGCTATACTGAGCAAATGATCATAGAAAAACAACTACAAGCCTCCTGAGTGACTGCTCCATGATAAGGGAGTGTTGAGTGACAATGCATGTGATCAGTGAGCAAAATCAAAATCCATAGCATATAGCGATTGATCGCTGATCAGAATCGGAATCCATAGATTGATCGCTGATAAAAAACTAAATCCAGAGCACGAAACTGTTCATCAGCTGCCTAATGGCTCACACTCCGACCTCTTTGTATACAACGATACCAGCCATCAGCGTTGGTAACACGGCCATCCGTATATCCGATGAACCATTGAAAAACTATCATTTACAAATACACGGTAAACCTTGTATTTAAAGTACTATTTAAGAGGCCATACTAACAGAGCAGGGTGGCAGCGCCCCTGTGCTGTGTGAGATATACAGCCCTCGAATACAGATTATATCTCATGAAGAGGATTGGTTCCTTTGGCAGAGTAATTGAAATCCATTTTTGTGATAGTGCCGCGAGTCCTGGTCTATCTGGCTGACTCAGCAGCTCATTATGGCCACCGTATTCATTTCCTGTTTCACAGCTGGCGGGGCTGATGTATGGCAGCTCAAGGTTATTTCTCTAGTCAACCCTTCATTAACCTCCACAGTGGCCAGTCCAGCGTGCATGACGTGCACACACACACACACACACACACACACACACACACACACACTCATGTACACATAAATACACACACACACACACACACTCTCTCCCCCCAGGTTAGAGTACTTGACCCCCCTTGCCTTACTCAACGCAGGCTGTGCTGCACACAGACTTGCTTGGATGATGTCCCTGCACATTACAGTAACCATGAGTGCTTAAGGTTAAGTACCCTGCCTACATTTCTGACCCTGTTAACGCTCTGTATGCGCATGAGACACCGTAGCCGCCACCGCCGCCGGTGTCGCATCGACGGGTGAGGTCATCACGCAGGACATGATGTGCGGGACTCACAGTCTGCGGAGGTATCCCCGGGCGGGTGGTAGAAGGAGAGTCCCAGGGAGACGATGGCAGCCACCTCGAGGATAATGAGGGTCACGTCTTGCAGGGCCTCCCAGACCAGCTCCAGGAAGGTCTTTGGCTTCTTCGGAGGTATCGTGTTCTGCCCGTACACTTCTCTCCTCTTGTCCAGGTCGGCCTGGGAACTGGTCAGACCTGGAACAGAGAGAGAGAGAGAGAGAGAGAGAGAGAGAGGGTTCAGTAATCCAAGTAGTCTCTCTCCTCTACACTAAGGTGGCGCAGATGCACTAACAGTACACTCATCAAAAACACAAAAATATATACCATGAAAGTTTATTATCGAACACATTTATTTAATACATCACGATGAAAGAGCTGAAAACATTGATCCGGCCATTTGAACCCGTTACATCATCTGGTTTTATGAGCTGCAGCTACGCCACAGGAACACACAGCAGTGTGTGTAGCGCCATCAACTACAGTGTCACGCATGTGTTTGAGTACAATTGAATTAAAGTAAAGCAGCGTGGTGTAGGACACTTTCACAGCTTCGATTTATTCCCCCGTTAATGAGATGGACATTGTGCCATGAACACACATGCACACGCACACACACACAGAAACAGTTAATAGCTCATTGGTTTTGGCTAATGAGATAAAAAGACATACATTGCCATGCATACACAGTAGCATGCGTACTAAAGAAAGAGTCTTGACACAGAGCGAGAGAGAGACCAGAGAGAGAGGGAGGGAGAGAGATAAATTAACAAAAGGAGGGAGATAACGACAGGAGCAGTGAGACTAAACGAGGGTGGGTTTAAAAGGAGAGCAGCACTTCCCAGCTCCTACGTAGGAGAATGCCCTGGTTGCAAATAGATCACACTATAAATAGGCTCATTAGCCATTCTCCTTAATTGTCTCCATGAGAGAATCTAGCACGCTCTTTCATTGATCTTCCCGGACCACTGCCTCGCACCAAACACACACACACACACACACACACACACACGGTGTGTGCCATGCCAGCGTGCGTACACAGAGTTGTGTAGAAACACATGTGGATAAATAAATGGGAAACCCCATAAGCGATGAGCCACACACACACACACACACACATTTATTAAGGGCCGTACAGGAGATTTTCTTTCTGCCGTCCACAATAAGACTACAACCCCTCCTCCAGCTGGCTCCATCGGGGTGATCAGAGTCAGGCTGGGGGATGTTAAATCAAACTGGACTGTTCTCACTGTATATAATGTTTCAGATGTCTATTTTACTTTATTCTATGGTCACTTTATTTAGTATATAATGTGGGATACTCCAACACCGCGCACCGCCCCGCCTCAGCTTTACTGCCTGCATTCACATCAGTTCATTGGATTCATGGATCATTCATTTTTGTGATAACCAGAGGAGATGGGGGGAATGGGGGGGGGGATATAAATGAATTCATCTCTCAACTCCCTTTCTATTTGTCCCTGTCTTAAGGCAAGGCTAGCTTGTTATCGGATGCAAATGTGTTCTTCTTGCACAGGGGCCCCAATGGTGAGATGTGAAAAGTGAAATATCGCCGTCCTCAGCAGTTTTTTATTACGGGGTAAAATTTGAGATGGTTTAGATTCTTTTAACCTTGCTAAAAAAAAGTCATGAAGCCAATCCTCCTTAAATGCCTTAGCGTTTGTGTGAGTGTCCCTTGCAATCAAGCCCCCTTCAGTGGATAAATAAAGTACATTTTGCTCCCTGCTACAGCGCTAGTATTATATGGCCAGGCTGGAACATCGACGGCTGCTCACTATGCAAGTGAGCAGCGTCTGCCAGGTTACTAAAATATTGTACTCTCTCCCACATACTGTTACTCCTCTGCGGGTCGCTGGGGATACATGGGAGAACCGGCCAGTCGGGTGAGTTCAGGGATGAGTCATGACAACGCACCAAGCTAGTCACTGGTGGGCTGCTCAGCGGCTTTCATGCAGAAGGCTTTTGGTACGTTGGAGTTTGCTGCCATTTGGTTGTATTGTTCGTATTAGACTTTGGTCAGACCAAAGAACGAATAAATGACCAGTTGAGAATACGTCAAGTTGAGTTGAGTCTGACAAATATTATATGGATATTGTATATTACATTAAACTCTTATATGTCAATAGACATAGTGCAAGGTCATGTAACAGTCAATTCAGTCATTTGAATTCTCTCAATAAATTACGTCTTCAAAATGTTCAGGAGATGAAATGTGTGGAAATGTCTTTATTATTATCAGAAAAGGAGGTTGCCAATGAAATGCCTTAGGTGTGTGTGTGTGTGTGTGTGTGTGTGTGTGTGTGTGTGTGTGTGTGTGTGTGTGTGTGTGTGGAGAGAGTGAAGAGGAAGTAACAGCTGTGTGAATTTAGCTCACCTAATAAAGAAACGTGGGGCTCAGCAAATCAATAACACACCACCGCGGCGTAACATCAGTTACATGTCACAAGCACTCTGACCTCCTTTGACGTTATGGTTAATGTCATTTATTTAAACTTCAGTCTTCATGGGAAAAAGGTGAATGTTTTGAGGCGGAATGGCGTTCATGGCATTATTTATACACATTTCTATTTTGTCAGTCAGTGTATCAGTGAAGTCAAAACCAAACCCAGGAAAGTGATGTGCTGTTCGCACTGGTGCTGTGGTAGACGACGTACAGGAAACTGAGCCAGCAGTATCCCTGTGACGCCAATGTGTGTGAAAAAAAAAGTCTCTTTGATGATACTTCCCGCCTCTTCTGTCCTCCATCTCGTCCCTCCTTACCGCTCCTCTCTTCCCATTTCTCCTCTATAATTCCTGGATAAGTCCTATTCTCGACTGTAATGCGAGGAGGAATCAAAGTGGATGATGACAGGTGGTGGAAAGACAGCTACTATGCAGATGTGGTAAAAGAGACATGACAGGGACCATTTAAAAGCCTGTAGCATTCATTCTGCATGTAGGGGAAATAAGCCTCTTCAGTCAGCCAGTGGGAACAGGATGGCATACTCTAACAGTTGGCCCTTTTTTAAAAATAGATCTCCATGGAAACGCTATGCATCCCACTCATTGAGTGGCAAGACCTGAGACCCAAGACTTGGGGAATGTGTGTGTCCATGTGTGTGTGTGTGTGTGTGTGTGTGTGTGTGTGGTTGTGTGTGTATGTATGTGTGTGTGTGTGTGTGTGTGTGTGTGTGTGTGTGTGTGTGTGTGTGTGTGTGTGTGTGTGTGTGCCAGTGCGCTGAAGAGAAAATAGCAAAGAAGCTAAATCCATTGTGGAGACCCAAGACTTGGGGAATGTGTGTGTCCATGTGTGTGTGTGTGTGTGTGTGTGTGTGTGTGTGGCTGTGTGTGTATGTGTGTGTGTGTGTGTGTGTGTGTGTGCCAGTGCGCTGAAGAGAAAATAGCAAAGAAGCTAAATCCATTGTGGTGACCTCCAAATGTCCTTGGTAAAAAAATCTTCAGTCGTTAAGTAGTTAAAAGTACAAGACACACTCAGACTCAGGGTCTGTCACTCTGTAAAGGCTACACTTTGAAGTGCTTTATCTTCAATTGCCACATATTAAATTCAATCATACACAGAACTATGTTATGTAAAGTCAACACGTGAACACATAATGACTTGTAATCTTCATGCTTGTTATGCCTGATGAAAATAGCATAGGTTTCTGACACTCCAGCCAAGATCCATGCCTCTCCACCTCTCTCCCTTTGATCTGTTTTACACATATAGTAAAACTTATATGCATGTATTTAAGTCATCCCTCTAACTTTGTTCTGTATAATGTCTGTTTATCTATCTGTCTGTTGTCTGCCTGTCTGCCTGTCTGTTTGTCTGTCTGTCTGCCTGTTTGCTTGCCCGTCTGTTTGTCTGTCTGCACACACACCAGTCACCAGATTTCCAATTCAACATCTTTCCCCCCCAACCGCCCCCCTCCTCCTTCACAAAGCTGAGCAACACCACAGCTCAAACAGGTCGCCATGGCAACCATGGGCTACCGCGTTGATGACAACAACAAAAAAAAGTATTGATGTGTTATTTTTCTGCTGAAAATCAATGTGGGGGACATGCAGTCAGCCTGTCGTCTGCCAGCAGTACTCATAGAGAGCAACAGAGAAAAGGTGCTGGCTTGTCAAGAGACAGAAACGAAGATGGCGAACAATACAACAAGAGAGAGGAGGAGGTTGGTTGTGTTTACAGTAAAACTATGAATAATCACCACAGCTAAAAATGTGGCTGGTTATCGTACTCTGAGTGAGAAGATGGAGGGACTGTGAAATGTGTCATGGTGCCCTTGATCAACCTTCACAATAATGACACCATTTTATGACACAGATGGAAGGTTCTGTCCCTCCGAAGAGGCTATAAAATTGCAGCAATTATCCACGGAGCTGCTTATCTCACAAGGACACTGAATTGAACCAAATGCGTGTCAGACTATGTTGGGGTATAATGACATAACGGTGCCGAAAGGAGCGAGAACAAGAGGGGTTATGAATATGATAGGAGACAAACAGAAAGAAACCCTTGAGAAGGAAACGCTTTGTGAGGAATGTAGAGGTGCTAATGAAGATCTAGATATGCAACAACAAGTTAGATTCATCTGAACATATGTGGTCGCAACCTATTGGATAAAGATGGTTTGGCTTGCCTGTAATGACATAATAGTCTTTGTGTCGTAGAGAATTGACCAATAGAATCAAATGCAATTCTATTATTTATTTGACATTTTTTACATAAAAACAAAGCTTTAGGCCTACTTTCTTTTTTTCTTTTACAAATTGGGGTGGGCATGTTTCAAAGCAATGGTGGAGTCGAAGGCAGATAACGCATTTCATTTCATTTGTCACACATGAAATACCAATTTAAAGATATTGATCTCTAGCTGGATGCTTCATCCTGCTTTCTGTCGAGCAAACAACACATTGCGTAAGTTACACCTAAGGCACGGAGAGCAGTCTTTGGATCCGTATGACTCACAACACACACACACACACGTTCATGTTTCAGGATTTATGTTTTATATTCTTTGCTCCACAGAAACAGTCAAAAGCTGAATACCACTGTGTGCTAACACTGAGCCTCAGATATTTCCATGGGTGACAGAGAGAGAGTTTCTGTCAGACACAGTAACCTAAGAGTCAAAAGATCAAGTTGGAGTGAAGGAAACAAGGCTTAAAGCCAACGGTTGGCTTTAAGCAACACTCTCTTTAAGTACCCCTCTCTCTCTCTCTCTCTCTCTCTCTCTCTCAGCAGGGAAACTGCAAATACCTCTGTAGAGTTATGCAGGTTATAAGTGCGCTCCTTTATTTTCCCTTCCCTTGGTTTTCAATACAATGTTTTTCCTTACTTTTCCTGTGCAAAAAAATAAAAACTGACGTATGTATGTAATGGACAATAAGGACAAATAAGGGAGAATATAATGTCACATGTGTTTGCATCGGTTTATAGTTACAAAGCCTCAAAAGATGAAACATGAGTTTTAACCTTTAAATGATGGGAAATCCGTATGAGAAGTTCAATCATTTTAAAGAAGCACTATGCAACTCGTTTATCAAAAATAACCTTAACCATGCAGGTTGAGAGTCGTTCTGATCGTTCTACAACACTTTCTGGGTTGTTTGGTGGGTGTTTCATCTCCCCCTGTTGGTTCCCCGCGGAAAAACAGAACATGCAACTTCATGTGGCCGTCCCGGCCACTTACGGATGTGACTCAGCGGAAGTATCCAAACGCGCCTCGAAAATGTAGTCAGATTGTAGTTTCACTGCTTTACGGTAGACCTGGGCGGGGGTGCCAAACATGGGTCCGGCTGAATATAAAGAGTCAGTTGCAAGGCAATTCTGGATCAATCGACAAATCCACTATGGATCCATCAAGACCCAAGAGGGGAAGGTCGGAGGAATCGAAGAATAAGAGAAAGGATTATGATAAACAAAGAAACCAGACACGAGTGAACATAGGGCGAGCTTATGCGGAATGGCGTCAACTGAGAGACTCGGAAGAATGCAAAACGGACGCCGACTTGGCTGTCTTGCTGCTGAAATTGTATTGTAAGTAGCCTACCCTTGGGTGAACTTCGTTTTTGTAATGTGGTCTGAGAGTCTGTTGAACAATGTGTTTTGCTCGACCGTTTTATTGTGAGCCCTGTATGTGTTTAGCTTGGTTGCTTCATGGCTAGCTTGCTAGCTAGTGAGGGTTTATCCTAGCAGTGACTTGCTACCACACATGTTTGTTTGCGGTCCGAATCCAGGTTCTCGTTGTGTATTACTATTTATTTATCGAAGTGGGGGGTGGGGGGCGTTGTCAATGAGTTTTTACGACAGTGTTGTAGGCCTATTCCGAAGCTGCAGGGGGAGCTCTATAGTGAGAAATGCGAGCCCAATTCCGGCGAAAACCCAGAAACAGTGGAGGAATAACCGAGTTGCATAGCGCACCTTTAAATACTATAACAATGTCAGGGTTAGGTAGCACAATAGATAAACCAATCCACACTTTTGAGTTACATAGGTTTCAAAGTGCTACGTTTGCAGCAATTATTAAAAGAAAATATGTTTTTTGTGTCTTTTGTGTATATGTGTCAGTTTCATGTCATATATCTCAAAAATGATAAGATTACTATGTTAATAATAATGTTTACTTCATGATACAATGATTTTCTCCATACACTGTGGTAAGTAAGTAAGTAAGTAAGTAAGTAAGTAAGTAAGTAAGTAAGTAAAGTTTATTTAGTATAGCACCTTTCGCAGAGCACAAGGACACAAGAGTGAATTGTTAAAAATAAGACCATAGAACAGTACAAAGAAAAAAAACATTAAAAAATAAGCAACAGACCTTAAAAACACACAATTATAAACACTGTTGGTGTAGGTTAACCCACCGTGGGTAAAACAAGGGGAACACAGTTGTTCCTTAGTCAGCTAGTCTACCTGGCCTGCAGCCTGAATCCCCACTGCCCTGAATATATACTATAACTGTGCGTTCACACCGAAAGCGCACAAAGAGGAAAATGATCCCGGAAGTCATTCATTGTGTATTGGGAGCCAGGCGGAGGCGGTGGACTAGGTGACTTAGGAGGATAAAAAAAGTTAAAAATCCTCCAACTTTATGTAAATGAGCTATGACGCGTCTAGGAGGGAAAGGTGGAAAATCCATCGATAGCCAATGGGGATGTCTCGTTCTGCTGTCGTCCCTCGGTCAGATCTGTCCCAGAGAACAACCCGCGTAACTTTAGTTCCTACCAAACATTCGTTCCAAGATGTTGGAAATGCTGATTGCTGCCGTAGCAGAACACCCAGTCCTCTATGATTTGACAAGATTACATTTGGCAAAATAGTGTTTATTTGGGATGATCATTTCCATAATATGATTGGGGAGTAAATAAGGGATAATGCCCGACGAGGTGTCCATTAACAGAAATGAATGGACGACGCGGAGGCGTGAACCGTCCGACGCGAAGTACCATGGTCACTTACGAAAGAATGAAATATTTAATCCATTAATAATACTTTAATGTGTTTTAGAGTTAAAATCGTTAAAATCGTTAAAATCGTTTTTTTATTTTTACAAGTCGAGCAGACTATTTAATATCTCCCGTATGCAGGCGTTGCCAAGCAACTTGGCCATAGCGTCTTCATAGCGTCAACGTCTTTTCTAGGTGTAAATAAACACTTTTTAACCTACACCCTCCAGCCAATCAGAATCAAGTATTCACCCAGACCATGATATAATTGGGGAGTAATTCTGTTTTTAATTACTTTATCAAGTAACTTTCCATCAAGTAACTTTCCGTGATCAACGATGTCGGTAAATGGGCTGTGCTACAGCAGTAGTTGCGTGGTGGTGTTTAACGCGTGTGGCGCGCTGGCCCTTTAAATTAAAAAAAAGCAAGAATGAACATTCTGAAGGGTGACAAAAGCGAAAAAGGCGACTTAGGTGGAGTGGACAAGGCGGATTCCTCTTTGTGCGCTTTCGGTGTGAACGCACAGTAAGCCCACATAATGAGACATCTGCCATTGGACACGTGTGTGTGTGTGCGTGAACACAGTATCTGTTCTTGTTGCTATATTTAATTTTGTTTGTTGCATGCTACCTTCTGCTACCTACTTCTCTATGTTTGTTTGTTTGTATCTTATATGATATTACTGGAATTGTACTGGAAGTGTGAGTGAGTGAGTGCGTATGCATTCATGTGTGTGTGCATGCATGCATGCATGTGTGCCCGAATAAAATCATTCATTATTCACCCAATCATTTTCAATCACTTTCTTTTCAATATATAATCTGAACAATTCAATAATTCAAACAATTCAACATGTGTTGAATTGTGTTCCCTCCACACAGCAAGGTGTAGAATATCAAATAGTTATTTCAGCCGAGTGCTACTGAGGCACTGATTAAATCATTTCAATTCATTTCAGCACATGGATTAAAGACACACACCTGTGTGACCAGACTGCTGAACAACCCAGGGTATAGCAGCCAAACAACCCTGGGTATAGCAGCCAAACAACCCAGGGTATAGCAGCCAAACAACCCAGGGTATAGCAGCCAAACAACCCTGGGTATAGCAGCCAAACAACCCTGGGTATAGCAGCCAAACAACCCAGGGTATAGCAGCCAAACAACCCAGGGTATAGCAGCCAAACAACCCAGGGTATAGCAATGGGCATCGCCGGCGTGCATACGTGCGAATAACGGCAGGACTCTCATTTGTTTAGAGTAAGTAACCTAAAGACAACTTGAAATCGAGTCCTATTCACATTATTCACCGGCTCAACAAACAAAGTGAGACACATTTTTGTATTTAGTATAATGCACTTTCGCTAGATCCAATCAGATCCCGATTCCTCCTGTGTTTCTCCCTGTGCTAATCTCCTGTTTTACATGGACACATAAGTGATATGACAGAAGAAGATACTTCCTGAATGGGAAGTTGCTGAATTAAATGGAATTACTGTGATGGGAGTCATGCATGTTATCATTAAAACATATCACACGTCATAGAGATATTATAGCACTATTTAAAGCCTGTTTTTTCTATGGATATTATGGGTGACAAGGAGACTGCCGTCTCACTCAGTTTGGATGCCAAGCACACTAGATTAGTTCCCACAGCCATTCAAATGTAAACTACAAGAGTCATTAGGTGTAATGTTATCCATACACTCTAATGCTGTCTTTGAGTGTCTGTTGGAAGCAAAGGGTCGGCAAGATCCAATCGACGTGGATTTCGAGTCGGTTCAACATTTCAATTGCTTTAGTTTTGTAGTTTAGCACGTCACTGTCGAAAAGAAAGGTCACCAGGATCTAATTATTAGGTTTCAAATGTACAAAGGCTGCGAACACAAGACAGATTATAAAATCTATTACTGGTTTCTTTGCAGAATCTACTAGCCGACATGCTTCGATAACTTTTAATAACCTGGATGTAAGGCGGTGAATAACTCCTTGGGAAAAAAAAAGAAAGAAAAGAAAAACTGCAGCCTTCAAAGTAATATCGCAAGCTTCGATAATTGTATTATTTTGGTTTTAGTGTGATGAGCTACTGCAGGGTTTGTGAAAATAAAAAAAATAATGGAAACTTAATAATGAACCACAACACACAAGAGGTGAAAACATATTGATCAGTGTGTGTAAAATGCAGTGAAGCTGTGTGATTGATCTCAGAGCAGTGTGCCTGGCATCCTACAGCGCCGTTAGAAAATGCTTCATTCAAATGGATGCCTTGAAATCTGATTTGGTTTTATTGATTCCAGCACATGCTTCACAACTAAAGCTGTTTGTTATATGACATAACCTCTCTTTAAATTTAAGCTATAATGTGTTTTTATATATAAAAACATATATATATATATAATACATCAACCAGTACTCCCTATACAATCCAAATATAGATCGCTACATGTAGGCTGGAGCCCCTCAAAACAGTTTGTCCACCTTCAATCTTCAAGTCTGTGGCAGTTTTTGTCGATCGAGAGAAAGCTAACGACGATGGGGGTTGAAAAAGCTAACGACGCTAACGACGCTAAGGGATGAACTCTATAGGTCAAAATATGCCAGTACTGTATAACTTAAATAACTGCATGGCACACTAAGTGCTCTCTTATACATGCTTCCCCTGTGCCCTTTGAACAAGAGCAAAGTGGGAACGCTGCAGTAATTTGCATGCAGCTCAACCTATGACACATCTTAACGCTAGTGTCCTTGGGCAAGGCGTGGCTGGAGCCGTGCCAAGGATGCCGAAAACCCGCGTTCCCTTTGCCCTTGAACAGAAAGTGTTCTTGTCAAAGCCGCACCCGCCGTGCCCGCCGCCAGAGGAAAAGGTCAACTCTGGAAACGGCTGACACGGTGAGAAACAAGCCTGTTAGAGGCGAGAGGAGCTCCAGCTGCATATGCAAGCTTGCACTCATTGTTGCCACGGCCGTCAACCCACTGCCCCCCCCCCCCTCTGCCTGGCATCAAACAGCCTGCCTGGAGCAAGGGGGTTGGGCACCAGGTGAATTTCAATGCAAAAACCGGCACCGTAACTTACAGCGGTATGAGGTCACTGGACTCGCCTGCTGTCAGACCTCGCTAGGGTTGAAACCCCACACTAAACCCCCTTGATCCCACACTCAACCACCCTGACCCCACACTCCCCCCCCCCCCGACCCCACACTCACCCACCGGCTGGTTCGGCGGGTTCATCTGGCTGCTAGCCACGATGTACGGCTAACCTTAGCTAGAAAGCGTGGCTCATGATTTATTCACACGACAACTTTTTTTTTTGGATCCCAAAACAAACCCAGGAGCTGTGTGAAATTAAAAATGTATGATTCATTACTCCTGGTTTAATACTAGGAAGAAAAAACTAGCTTGTGACGATCTTTTTTATGGGTAATAATAATACAAATAATAATAATGATGATAGGTAAGGGTTAGAGTTTTTCATTATGATAACAAATTAATTCAACTTATCATACATAAATGAACGTGTCCATCAACATTATGTTTTTGCAGTTCGTTTGTGGAGACGTTCCTTTCGATTTTTGCAGAGCCACTTAACCCCTCCACTGCTTGTGGCGAACCAGTGGGCACTGTGCCTCAATTACCTTCATTCACTGAGTCATTCACTCATTCATTGTCAAGTGTCTGAGCAGTTGAATGCAAAAGAGAGACACGATATAAATGTCATCCATCTATAGTTCATAAAACACCAACAACACAAACAAATCATTATTGATGACTTGAATCCGTTCAAGATATGCATTCTTACATTGTGTTACTGTTTTCCACTGAGAGTTTGTAGAGCGTTGCATGAGAGTTTGTACACACACACACACACACACACACACACAAACACACAAGCAACACACATCTACAGATATGCGTGGTAACCAGTACCAGCGGACAATTTAAGAAAAAGGCCAGTTCTGTCCGGTTTTCCGTCCTTTTATTTCAGTCAGGCTTCTCCATGGAAAACTGATCAAATACCATATTAATTTCAACTGCAATTTAAGAATGTAATGGTGTGTGTGTGTTTGTGTGTGTTTGTGTGTGCGCGCGCATGTGTGTGTCGGTGTGTTCGTGCATGTCAGTGTGTGTGTGTGTGTGTGTGTGCCTGGCTGTGTTTGAGCATGTGTGCGTGAGTGAACGCCTTTCAATCTGTCTTGCCGTCTGTCTCTCTCCTTTCTTTGAGCCAATTAACAGGCTAGAGTTTGGCTGTAGGCGGTCAGGGACAACAGCCATCCTATTGCAACATCAAAGAACCTGCTCTAATAGTATCAAGGATATATATAGTTTACAGTAGCTACATTACTCTCTTACAGATTATATGAGATGATATTATGTAACCCTAAACCATGTTATATTATACAGTACGTCTCTTTTAATTGGGGCTGGGCAATATGTACAAATGTACTATCACGATAATAATGGGGAATTTTTACACGATAACGATAAATATCACAATATGCTTGTGCTTATTTATTTGACGTTTCAAGCCTCATAGTTGGCCATTTTAAGGGAACCACACACTTGTTTCCTCGGGGGTGTGGGCTCACGGTACCGGCCCATGATGTCACCGTGTGCACGTGCACTTGTGAGTGTGATGGTCGGTGTGTGTTTACATGTGTCAGTGTGTGTGTGTGTGTATGAGAGTGTGTGTGTGTGTGTGTGTGTATGAGAGTGTGTGTGTGTGTGTGTGTGGTGTGTGGTGTGTGTGTGTGTGTGTGTGTGTGTGTGTGTGTGTGTGCGTGCGTGCGTGTGTAAGTGTGAGTATGTGAGTGCCAGAGTGTGTGTTTATTTCCGAGTAATGAAAGTTCTCCTGCCTCAGAAACTAAAATAGCGATGTATTATTTATAACACGTCCTCGGAGAACCATCGCTTGCCCTGTCCTTGTCTGCTACTTTCTCTCTATTCTTCTAGTGCTCTCTCTCTCTCTGCCACACTTCTGTTACTGTCTCTCTCTCTCCCAATTCTGTTGCTCTATCTGTTGCTCTCTCACTCTATTCCCTCCCTTTTTTGGAAACGTTGGTGTATTGGAGAGAGGAGAGAAGAGCAGGGGGGGCAAGGGTGAGCAGGAAGAGGGAAATAAAGAGAAAGAAGACAAGAGAAGAGGTGAGAAGAAAAAAGAAGAATTGGAGAGAAAGGAAGAGAAAGAGAGGCGATTGGCCTTATTATAGAGAGAGAGAGAGAGAGAGAGAGAGAGAGAGAGAGAGAGAGAGAGAGAGAGAGAGAGAGAGAGGTGAGAAAAGAGAATGGATGGAAAGCACAGTATAATGGGACATATAATACGACTACTGGACTAAAGTGAGCCGTTCTACACCGCAATTCGTTTAATTTGTGATTAACGAAAAGAGCACACAGGGTGTATTATCCAGCTAGAAGTCTCCAACACCAAATATAACAAGCCAGTCATGGGCTAACATACACTATTATTAGAAAAGAACACAGACTTCAAAGATGTGGATGTGTGAAGTGCTTCTCCAGTTCGATAGACGGAGGAGGAAATAGAAGAGAGGTTTGAGACAAGAGTAGGATGGAAGGAGATAAGATAGAGAGAGAGATGAAGAGAGAGAGAGAGAGAGAGAGAGAGAGAGAGAGAGAGAGAATAGGAGAGGGATTAAAGAAAGGGATGACAAATGGTTTACCGGGTTTAGTTTGTAGTTCATACGATAACAGATGAGCCTGCATACCAAAACAGGCCAATAAGGAGATTATGGGGGATGGATAGAGAAATGTATACAGTGCTGTGGAAATAGTGATAGTATTTTGACATTATTGACATAAACAGTGTCAGCAAACCATCACAAAAGATATGATGCACAGGGGTTGATAATCATAACAGATGCTAGGCCTCATCGCTTCTCACAGCTGAAAAGCCAGCGAAAGTCAAACGAGACACCCAGACTGTACAAGACTTGTCTTATCTCTTAATCGTGTTTCATGTCAATGACAAAGCACACACACCTACGACTCCGTGTAAGCGCACACGTGTGCTGTGCTATCAAAAGACGACAAACACACATCCTCCTCACATCCTCAAGCAATAGATAAACGATGTCATTACATTCTCTGTTTAATAGTCAGGACCAGCATGCTACTTCTACAGCTTATGTCTAATGAGTGGGTGGAGTGTGTGCATGTGTGTGTGTGCGTGTGTGTGTGTGTGTGTGTGTGTGTGTGTGTGTGTGTGTGTGCCCGGTGCTGGTGTAGGTTATAAGGATGTAGAGCAGCTCTATTTAGGCTAGGTTGCACCGCGACTACGCCGGGAGACCGACCACCGGCACATGGAAATAAAAACGAGAGCACAGGGGTGGAGAGAGCTAGTGAGGTAGAGAGAGAGAAAGAGAGAGAGAGAGAGAGAGGGTGATCAAGATAGGGAGAGAGAGAAACAAATACAGAAATGTCTTTATTTCTTTATTCTTCAGACAGAATGAAAGAAAGACACCTAGAGATTGGACGAGAGGGGTTCATTAAAACTATAATATTCCAACATAAGCATATCATTTACTGGACACACCACCACACTCTCATTGTTCAACGGGAACATTCAGACTGCATTACTGTCCCCAAGATGTATGACCGTCTGCCATAGCTCGACGAACGAGATAGCACCCTCTCTCTCCCGTCACCTCGACGTGTCAAGTCACGCAGACACTCAGCCCTGCACAGAATGGACAGCAAGACCGCAGGAGAAGATACTCCCTGAGACAGTCGGAGAAGGAACACACATTCTTTGTCTTCTTTTTCTTCTGTTGTTTTCTTCACTGTCTGTAAACGTACACCAACTTGTGTATCCTATACAATGCCTGCGATGCACTCTGTGAATCACAGTACTGATGCGTATCGAGTTTCGTCAACATAACCATAAACCATTGTTTTGGGCAAAAAAAAGTGAGAATAGAGTTGTCCTGGTTACAGACGGTGCAACCTGCCCGTATTAAGGTTGACATGGTATTTAGAGACAAATCAGGACTCCAAAAGGTCGAGGAACTGTCTAGACTAGTTAATGTAATGTCTTACTACTCCCCAAAGCATCGAGTACCTAACAGCTCCCTATGTTTCTCTTATTCTGCAGGAACTGGCCTCACAACATTTGCAGCTTTCAACAGATCATGTACTAAGTACTAACCCTCCACAACCTGAAGGAGCAAATGAGCCCCAAGTTCCATCTCACCCTGCATGACCTCAACTTACAACACTCACTAACTCCACACATACACACACACACACACCTATACACACCTATACAAAGCAATACAGCATCTTGCAAGGAGGTTGTATATCTTGTATATGTGTTGTTTTGCCATGTCTTACTATTGACTACTATTAATAGCTTTTGGAAAATGTTAGTAATCTGTACATCAATTGTGTACAGATTAGTGTGAAGTGTGAATTTTTTTATATATATAAAATACATGTGAACATTACAATACTGACCTGAATAATGATGAGTGTTAAAATAGGCCGAATTTAGGACAATTTCACATACTCAAATTCTTATAATTGTATTCATTAGAATCCACCTTTGGGAAGGGTACTCCCAGTTGTGCCATTCCACAATGTGAACATGACATCACGTCCAGTCCTTGCTGTCCCAGTCTATGGGGAAACTGAACTGTATCGTTCTGGCCCCAGGGGGACTCCTGCCAGTCCAGGGCTAACACTACCCATGGCAGCTCATTGTCACCTGGCGGGCACACCATGCGCATAACTACACCCTCTCTCCGGTGCTGGCGCAGAGCGCAACAACACCCAGGAATTAAAATAAGGGAGGCGGAAGCGGAGGAGGAGGAGAGAAGTCAGGTAGAGAAAGAGAGAGACAGACAGACAGACAGACAGACAGACAGACATCAAAAGAAAAAATAAGAGATCTCTTCTGGAGAGAGAATGGTCTATGCTTTCCCATTACTGGGTAGAGTCGTTGTTATCGCTCCGATCCCTGTTGCGTCACCTCCCGATGTCACGGTTGTCAGCAGCTAGTCTGCCATGCGAGTGTCGACACAGAGTTGTTCATGGCTAATGGGAAATCTCTTATCGAATGCATTAGGGGATTATTTGTCTAAACCTTCGCTTTAAGACCATGTAAAAGACACAGTAGTGTCAATGTCCAAAGCACATAGCTATAGACCATTGCTAAAAATATATATTATATTCATATTTTCGTCCTTATGGTATCATCTTTAGTCAAACAATATTTTGAGAGACTAATAGCAACAACAGTATTGGAGACATGGATGCTAAAGGGCTAGCATGTTCACCGTATTGCCTCTGAGCTCTCTGGGGGGTCTAAGGACATTGCCGCGGCATGATCCTTACAGGCCAGGAGGTTCCACAAGGAGGCTAGCAGGTGAACTGCGTTAAGGTCGCCGTAGCTATACTGCTAGCACCGCCTCTGGGGAAACTCCACATTACACACAGAATGCATGCTGACAGCGGGCCCAGAGAGCCACACCGCATGCCTTCATCAATAATGATCACGGTCATATTTCCGAGCCCGCATATGTTCTGTGGGCCGGGCGCAGGGCACCCTTGGCGCATCCCACAGCATAGACACAGCGGTGCCTGGGGAGGGATGACACATGGAAACAAGCCCCTGGATACCATTGACTCCATTCCCAATTGACTTGGGAAAAATTAGGATTGAATCAATGCAATGCAATGCGTTGATATGGAAACCCATTGGGTAATTGCAGGAGGAAGCAGCCATGGTGATGTCCTGCCAGCCAGTGGCTGTCCATCTGCACTTGGTAAAGCCTGTCCACACTATATCATAGCAGGCTTGAGTTCCAGTCACATTCCTGTTCATGTTTAGTTTCATCATATTTACCTGTTTTACAAGTAAATATGCCAGATTACATAAGTGGGATTCACCATGAATGCCATTTCACACTGTCTTTAATTTTTATTTTCCAACTAGATGAAGCGAAACAACGTCAAAGTGAACACAATTCCCATGTGTCCGATTTACAGAATAAAACTGACCTCAGTAAGGTGCCCATGAACTGTAAAGATCTGCCCACTTTACCAGGAAAAGAGCGTATCACTTTGGCGGTGTCTTTAATATTCATCAGACAGATGTAGACCTCTGACACTAGCAGCAGACTAGCGCCACGGCTGCTGCTCCGATGGCACCAGACATGATTTAGAAAGACCTTCGCCAGTGTAATTATCATTCTATATATAGCCAGCAGAGCAGGGAAGAAGCAAGACAAAGTGTACGATTAAGACACTGTTTAGAGAGAGTTTAACTTTGGGAAGTAGCATTCATCAGATATTTTTAACTGCTATCTAAATAATACACCAGAAACAAATCACTATATGGGATCGGCATACTATACTATTTGTTTTAACAGCATTTGTAACCTCCCAATGTCGCTCCATATACCAGCATATCATTTGAGATGAAACAGTATACAAACCACATGGCCTCCCTTGTACCTTGTTACCCCAGCTACCCGCTCTCTAAAAACACAGCATCCGATTGGCTGTCAGGGCAGACAGGAGATAAGGGGGGCGATGAGGGGAGAACAGAGGGGGGTGTTTAACGGTTCAGGGAGATTCCTCAACATGCTGGCTGGGATAAGATTCTTTATATGAACCCCCCGGCAATATTCATATATTACATCATTCACATTTTCTGAGGAATAAAAAAAAAAAAGAAAGACTCACGACACACACATAGGTTGACACTCAGTCATATATATATATATATAGAGAGAGAGAGAGAGAGAGAGAGAGAGAGAGAGAGAGAGAGAGAGAGAGAGAGAGAGAGAGAGAGAGAGAGAGGGACAGAGAGAGGGAGAGGTATAAAGAACAAGAGAAGGAGAGAGCAAGTAAGATGGAGAAAGAGGGAGATTGAGAGAGATGAAGAAAGGGGGAGATAGAGAGAGAGAGTGAGAGAGAGAATGAGAGAGATAGAAAATAAGGGAGGGAGAGAGAGAGCGAGAGAGAGAGGTATGAAGAAAAAGAGAAGGCGAGAGCAAGTGAGATGGAGAAAGAGGGAGATTGAGAGAGATGAAGAAAGAGGGAGATAGAGAGAGAGAGAGAGAGAGAGAGAGAGAGAGAGAATGAGAGATATAAAATAAGGCAGGGAGGGGGAGAGAGAGAGAGAGAGAGAGAGAGTAAGAGAGAGAGAGAGCGCGTGAGAGACAGAGAGAGAGAGAGAGATTAAGAGAGAGATGGGGCACGTGAGAGAGAGAGAGAGAGAGAGAGAGAGAGAGAGAGAGAGAGAGAGAGAGAGAGCGAGTGAGAGAGAGAGAGAGAGAGAGAGAGAGAGAGATAGAGTGCGTGAGAGAGAGAGAGAGAGAGAGAGAGAGAGAGTGGGGTATAAAGAAAAAGAGAAGGAGAGAGCCAGTGAGATAGAGAAAGAGAGGGAGAGAGAGAGAGAGAGAGAGAGAGAGAGAGAGAGAGAGAGAGAGAGAGAGAGAGAGAGAGAGAGAGATGGACAAGGACTCACCTTCCGTGGGCGAGGTGTTGAGGCGTGAGCAGAGTCCCTCCACGCCGCCGTACTCCTCCTTCACCCGGACCACAGCCTCCGTGGCGCGCTGCTCCATGAGCGAGCGCAGCTCCGCCACAGAGCAGCCGAAGCCGTCCGCATGGTTGTTCTCGCTTCTTTGGTTTTTGGCGTAAAAATCGCTGCTGTTGGACATGTCCCCCATGATGTCAGGTTGAGCCCAGTGCAGATCTGTTATTGCTTGGATATAAATCGGTGGGTTCAAAAAAAAAACCTCCCCAAAAATGCAGAGAGGGAGACTGGATCAGAACAGAGGACCGCTTCCCCCCCGATGAAAACAGAACAAATTCCCCCTCAAAATGACTTGGATAAAAAAAATTTAAAAAAACAAGAGACTGCTTTCGCAGAGAAGGTCGAGTCGACAGGCGGGACGCCGTTTTGTAGCGCACACACAGACACACAAAAAAATCCCCCCCCCTACCCTAAAACGGTGAACTGACCAGTGTGTAGGGGACAGCAGAAGAGATCAGCAGAGAGAAGAAACAGAGGGAGAAGTAGAACAAGGAGCAGCAGGAGGAGGAGGAGGAGGAAGAAGAGGAGGAGGAGGAGGAGGTGGAGGAGGAGGAGAAGGAGGAGGAGGAGGAGGATGAGGAGGAGGAGAGCATGGGGGAAGAACAGGTGAGTTCAGCGGAAGAGGAGAGAAGCTGTTGAACGCGAGGAGAAGGAGAGGGAGAAGGAGAGGGAGAGCATCCAGGAGAGGAGCGAAAGGCGGCAACGCGCCGGTCCACCGCGGAGCAGAGACCAACGACGGACGGACGCTTATCGCGTGTCCTTGCCGCTTCTGCGCCGTCTTCCCTCGGGTTTCACCACGGCTGAGACGCTCCGGACCCACTCCATGTGTGGCTTCCCATGGATGCGAGGGTGAAGATGATCGAGAGAAAAGGCAGATCAAAAACGATGAGGACGATGATGACGATGCTTTGCTTGCTTTGCTTGCCGCGACTGCTGCTTGTGCTTCTCTCGGTCCCTCTCTCACGCACGCACGCTTCTTCGCTCTCGTCTTCACGTCTATTCTCTCCTTTCTACATACTGCTCGTCCCCATCACTGTCAGGAGAGAGAGAGAGAGAGAGAGAGAGAGACAGAGAGAGGAAGGAGAAGCAGAGAGAAGAAGCGCGACAGTCAGAGAAAGCAACAAGAGAAAGAGCAGAGAGAGAGAGAGAGAGAGACAGAGAGAGAGAGACAGAGAGGGTGGGGGGAGGGAGAGAGAGGGGACAAGGGTTAGTCGAGGATTCTCAGGACTGACACGGCATGCTAGCGTCGCCGAGGGACAGCCCATTCAGCCGGCTGTTGCGCTAACGCCGCTAGCCTCTCTACCTGCTGCTGCTGCTGGTGCTGCTGCTGCTGCTGCTGCCGCCACCGCTTCTGCTACTGGTAGTCTCATTCTGAGGACACGCCGACAGACGGAGCGGAGAGAGAGAGGGAGCGAGGGAGAGCGAGAGAGAGAGAGGGAGCGAGGGAGAGAGAGGGAAAGAGAGAGAGAGGGAAAGAGAGAGAGAGGGAGGGAGAGGGACAGAGAGAGGTAGAGGCAGTGAAGGAGAGCGAGAAGGAAAGAGAGAGAGGGAGAGAGAGAGAGAAGGAAAGAGAGAGAGGGAAAGAGAGAGAGAGAGGGAGGGAAAGAGAGAGTGGGAGAGAGAGAGAGAGTGGAGGGTGAGTAAGGGGAGAAGGAGGAGGAGGGGTGTTGTTGGGGGTGTTGTTGGTGGAGGAGGAGGAGGAGGAGGAGGAGGAGGAGGAGGAGGAGGATGCTCCTTTCTGGTGCAGAGCAGCGAGGAGGTTGAGCGCGGGTGGGGAGGGGGAGGAGGGGGTGGCACTGACGCCAGAGCAGAGTCGGGAGCACCGAATGCTGCACTGTCAGGGGGTGGGGGGGGGGGGGGGGGGGGGGGGTTAGCGTTTAGTGCTCTCCCCGCCTCCCCCCCCCCCATGACTCCCGTTCCCTGACACCTTCGCTAGGTCTCCCGTCTTTTTTTTCCTTCGCCGTTCCGTTTTATTTCCCTTTAGCGTGTCGCTGTCTACGTGTTGTACCCGTCTGTATGCCTGCCTCAGATCTCTTACGCTCTCCATCTCTGATCACGTGTGTGTGTGTGTGTGTGTGTGGTGTGAACAATTTATATACAACAAGTTTAAGAGCGAGAGAGAAAGGATGGGGAGTTTTGAAAGAGAGCGTAGATCACAGGGTCAGTAAATGTGTATTTCTAAAATCATCTCAACTCGACATCACAAACGCATAGCTTGTATTTATCTGTGAACAACTAAGCACACACACAGCTCATCTCACAAACCTTGGCAGTCTAATGGCCAGTCTCTCTCTCTCTCTCTCTCTCTCTCTTTTCATTCTCGTTTTCTTACTCCCTGTCTCACATGTACAGGCGCAAACACACACCCACACATATGTACGCCCACGGCAGCCCCAGCAAGTAACACTTTGATCTGCGTAGCTCTGTAGTTTTGTCTGAATAAGGCTCTTTATCAATATTAATACACAGAGCGACCCCCCCCCCCCCCACCCCCCCCTGAGAGGCATGCTGCTTCACATCTGCCCTTTATCACTGCCCACCCATTCTGCATCACACACACAACCATGTAGTCATTTAGTTATATCATCATCATTATTACCATATTATCATTATTTTCGTTATTATTATCATTAGTACTATTAATACTATACAATTGTATTATTAATAGTAGTAATAGCATTCATTCTTCTTCTTCGTGTTGTTGTTGTTGTTATTATTATTATTAGTAGTAGCAGTAGTAGTAGTAGTAGTAGTAGTATGTTATTCAGTCTTATTGCAGAAAGAAGCACCAAATAACCATATATCAATATTATCACCATTTTATAACTGTTTCATTTTGATTATTGTTTCATTTTCATTTCAGTTTCATTTTTTGTTTCATTTTGATTAGTATTAGCATTCTTTCAACAATAAGACTGAATAACATAATATATATATATATATATATATATATATATATATATATATATATATATATATATATATATATATATATATATATATATATATATGTGAGAGAATGTGAGAACAAGGTTAAGATGGTATATTCTTAATATGCAGAGTCAGTCATGGACTGAGTTTGCTTTTTAAAACCCACCACACACACACCATCTCTCCATGAAAAGCCCAACGTAGTACATATGTCTGAACTATTTTGTATATTATCTGTCGTAATATATATATATATATATATATATATATATATATATATATATATATATAAATAATGTTATTCAGTCTTATTGTTTAAAGAATTCCATGGTATTGTGTTCCTGCTCCCTTCATGTGCCTGGTGGAGTTCTGCAAGTAATACCCCTCGACAGCCAGAGAGGATAATGCTTCTGTAATGGCGGCTTAATGTGTGAAGAATCAACCAATTAGGTCAACACGACATAAATGACAGCAGCTGCCTTTTAGAAATGAATCTGAGGGGTCTCTGCAGGGATACATTTGTTTACTTGTTCCCTCTTAGCGAGTGCAGAGGAAACTTTTGTGGGCACTCCGGATGGGCTTATCTTGCCCTTCCACCGAACACACACACACTCAAACACACACACACACACACACACACACACACACACACGGCACCATACCGAATAATTAAAGGGGAAGATCATAGAGAACAAAGCTAGCTTAGTCAAAGATTAGCTCCTAAATTGGTATACCGCTAGAAATGATGAGAGCAGTGGTAAAACAATGAAAGGATGCTTAGGAATTAAAAACATGACAGAGCCGAAGATAAAGGTGTTATCTTCCATCTACTGTTTGCAGTAGACAGAGCAGGTCACAGTCACGCACATTCGAAGTGAGGTCCAGCATTTGCATAAGTGCAATTAGCAGGTTGTATGGCTAATGAGTCTGAGGCAGTGGCTCCGTGCAACTTTACATACTGAAGTTCACAGCGACATTAATTATGCTTGCTTTTTCTTCTTTCTGTGTCAACAGAAAAGCCGGAATACGCTTATAAGGCATAATAAATGCTTTCTCCGACAGTAACTTTTTATATCTGTTAAATGTATTTTTATATGTTGTTTATATGTTATATGCATTTATTGGTGTATACTATACTAGCAGGACAGAAGAGTATCTCAGATGTGTGTGTATATGTGTGTGTGTGTGTGTGTGTGTGTGTGTGTGTTTCTACTGTCCAACACCACTGTGTTTAGATCAATTACTCTGGATTTGTCGGTATCTATAATTTAGGTGTAAAAAGTAAGATTCATCATTTATAACGGTTAAAACAGGAGCTCAAGTATCTATGACGAGAGTGTTTATTTTAAAGGTAACCGTGAACAGCATACCAACGACCAAGGCCATGCAGATGTGATTAGACTGAAAATGTCATTTTAGCTTTTGTACTTAAAGCTGCAGTGCGGGATTTTTACATATGAATGAACATTACATTCAACCCCTTGCCAAACGAGTTCACACAATGCTGATTAAGCCCATCACCGCCAGAAGAATCTCTTCGTGTTTCACAGTATAAGGAGTATGAATGCATGCTGCACACTATGGGCACAGCGTGCGCACCGGCGGCTTGCTAACTTCCGGTTAGCCCTCTGCTAGCCCTCTGATAGTGAAACGAGTCATTTTGCGGGGGTTGTGTGACACACGTACAAAAAAAAAGTATCCACCGTTTTACAGCCACAACAGTAGGGACGAGAAGGCTACTGTGGAGCCTATGATGTCAGCACGTGTCGATTTACAAACCCACCGCCAATCTATCATTAACCAGCATTGATTTCTACGTTGGAGATAAACACTACTGACAGCAGCACTACCTCGGTTCTTCGTCATCTCTCTAACTATTCATCAATCCGTCATAGGGACGGGCTTTTACTTGCACTTGCATCATTGATTAATTGATTTAATCTGGACTTAATCTTCTCACTCACGATTTGTCACGCAAATCATGGACATGGACAGACACAGACACAGACACACACACACACACACACACACACACACCTAACCTCTACCTAATCGCAGCGGGTACAATTAAGTAAATGTGTTAATTATGTGTCTTGGTGGCTTGAGTCTAACCCCTGCAACCACCAATGGTAAAAGCAATTACCAGCCACTGTCCTGAAATCTACTCTCTGTAATCAGGATACCCTTTAAAATACTATTAAAATAATAGTAATATAAATAATTACAATAACAAATTCCATTCCTCAGACACAGTGATCAAGATGCACTGGAGGGGGAATTTCAGCATGCAACAGATTCTTGTTTTAATCTCTCTGGCACTCTCTCATTCACACTTTGTGCAGTCCTTCGTAACTTTCCTGTTAGTGTAAGTAATCCCCCATTTTAGCAGGGGAACTTTGTCCCAGGAGATTAACAAAATGTGATGTGAGGTCGTAAAGGTTTTACAAAAAACAGACACAATGTGTCTCATAGGAGCGGGTGCAAGGGAAGTTGTCAAAACAAACATCACACTCGCTAAAGCAGGGTGCGCAGCCAATAAAAAACTACCACTCCGGAAATAGCGGTTTTAGCCAGAAGTAGCAGACCCCTTGTATTTTACAGAGAATTAGCCCCGTTTAACAACTTTTTAGTCAAAACTAACACTGAAATGCTCACTAACACTTTGTGAGACGCAAACAGAACGGTTTTCAACTGAAAATGTTTTGGGGTTTACTTACCCTTTAAACCCAATATAATGAAAATGTTGTGTTTTTACAACTCTTATGTCAGCATTACACAGAAAAAGAAAAAAAAACACAATAGTGTTATTTCTTCTTCTTCTTCTTCTTCTTTAAAACCATGTGAACCATCAATTCCTCTATTCCTCCATATAGATGTCTTATCTATGAAATATACACGATTTCATATGTATGTAAACCTTGCTTTTATGTCGATTCTCCCCTATTTCTTCCACGCTTCCCCTTACAGTGGCTGATGTAACAGACTGGTGTCGATTGGCAGGTGGCGACAGCAGGTTCTGGCGGTGCACAGCTGCATATCCTTAAATAACGATGACAAATCATGTGGCGTGCGAGTGGGAGCAATAGAGATGTGGGTGGAAAGGGGAGAGAGACAGAGAGAGAGAGGGAAGGGGAGAGAAAAAGGGTGAGAGAGCAGTAAAGCATGTGGGGGATGTGGTGGTGGTGGTGGAGGAGGGGGTTTTGAATAAAGAATTGACGTTAGAGAGTGGAAAAAATGGAGAGGAGACAGTCATGATGAAGTGATGAGGGTGAGGGAGAGGGTATGGAATAGAAAGGAGGGTGAGATACCTGGGTAAGCAAGTAGTATAGACTATTTGTAATAATAGGTAAGGCACACACACACACTCATCAAACATTAGACTTTTTGAGTTGTGTGCATGCGTTCATCAATAGATTGCTGATGATAGGATATCAACAAGCAGCTCTCTCTGTCACACACACACCTTTGAGCAATACACTCTGACTCCCAGCACCCCCTGGCTGTGAAATACACTAATGCAAGACAATGCAAGACATCACATCAAAGTCGAGGTTTAGCTTTGATTACTTAATGACTATTCAAATCTAAATTAAGGTTTAGGCTTGACTAATCACTGACTAATCCAATCAAATTCCATGTTTAGCTTTGACTACTCAAATCGAATTAAAGCTTTGATTAATCAACGACTAAACAAATTGAATTCAACGTTTTGCTTTGACTAATCAATGACTAATCATATCAAATTCCATGTTTAGCTTTGACTAATCAAATTGAATCAACGTTTGACTAATCGATGACTAATCAAATCGAATTATAGGTTTAGGTCTGACTCATCAATGACTAATCTTGAATGACTTCAAGGTTTAAGTTTTCATTTCTATGAAAACAAGTTGTGAATTTTTAGTTAAAACACTTTTTCAAGTTTTTCCCTCACAAATATGTAACCATCTCACAAATATGTAACACAGAATTCTACATAAGCAATGAGCTTGGCAGCAAATTCAGTTCTGCAATATAGAGGGAACGTAGGCACAGGCACAGACACAGACATACACACACACACACACTGCAGCTCAAAGACACACTGAGGTGAATTCTTACATAACAGCAAAGTGCCAAGCTCCCTTTCAGCCACAAACGCTGCTTTCTAATTGGGTGGGAGGCAGCTGTTAGCAGCACTTTCAAAGCTGTATGCAGCGTCTGAAAAAGAAAGTAAGCCGTTTTATAAAACCAACATATTAACCAGGCATTAACCATAGATTTACCCATATATTTCTCTGGACTATTTGTGTTTCGAGGAACACAACAAATACTGCAAGCTAAAAGTTTGAATTTTGAGACAGAATTGCCAAAAATGTGAAATTACCTCATATTTTTTAATGATACAAGAGGCCATGGTATAAGCGGGATAGGGTAATCTACTACTAGGTGGACTGTTATCTTCGTGGAGATGAACTCTTCTTAGCCCTGCATCGTGCATTATTTTACGATAACAATCCACCTAGTTGTGGATCATCCCTTACATTTGTAATATCCTTAATGTGACCCCTCCTGATGTATAATACGCCTCGTTTCCACCAAACAGTCCAGTTCGGTTCAGTTCAGTTCGTTACACATCGGAACAGTTATTTTCGCGTTTCTATTGGCCAAAGTTGTGGAAAGTTGTGTTGTAATAAGCATCCACACACCGAGATGAAAGAACGTGAAACATTCAATGTCCTCCATTGTGTTGTTGTGTTCCTGTGTTTACTCTGTCACGTTGAATATGATGTTGCGATAGTTACGTGGCTATGAACCCCGTCTACCTAACCCTAACCCTTTCTAAACAGATCTAGGGTTAAGGTTGGCACGGGAGGTAATGGTTTCAAGGGTACTATACCAAAAGTGTGGAAACAAGACTTTACAGAATGGTAGCCTTGGCTTTGGTGTAATCCATACAGCCTTTGAACTATTAAAGGAATAATTCACCCTAACAATATAATATTCTTAAATCGCTTCATTGTACTTAGTCTTGAACAGTTCAAAATATTCTCTTACATTTAGCCATCATTATTGAAGATTTGATTTAAAAATGTGTAAGCCCTCATTCTCAGGCTTCTAGATAGCTACGATTTCTATTGAACGCAAATCCCAAAATGCACTGCATGATGGAGCATCTTTCCACATGTAGTGAGACCCACCATAGCTCAGATACGATGGAGGAACGGCTGGTTTTACTGTTACATACAATCCGTCATCGTACGTTTACAAACAGACATAAAAACGAAAAATATGCAGAATCAAATATCGAAGGGTGGCTGAATCCCCTGTTGAGTGAATTCAAGCTGATGAGATGATATGTTACCCGCACCAGCAGCTAATCATTATTTCTAACACAGAGTCATCGTAGAATTGCCATTTCCGCTATAATTGCGAGAATATAGCAAAAATAGTTTTTACCGAAAACGTGACATCATCAAGCAAGATATTTTTTTACTGGAAATAACCATGTCAGCTCACATTCTGGGCAGTTGAAATTACATCCACTGATTCAATTCAGACAGAATACATCTTCTTTAACCGACCACATTGGCAGAAGAAATAGATAAAACAGTTGAAGAAGTGTCCACTTTATCCCCTTTTCTTTTGTACCGTGTTTAAAGCTAAAGTAAGCCATTTGTCTTAATACACTGATAAAAAAAATAATATTAATCCGTGTCTGTGGCTGTCACAGGCCTGTAATAAGCCTGTCCGATATTTTCATTCGGCCCCATTGATTGGATGGCCTACCCGCCCGTCTACCTACCTAACCGTATACCTGCGTGGACTCTCCCTCTGAGTCTTCCACAAGGCTAGGCAGAAGCTAGCACTGAAGCTAGCGAGCTAGATGTGTTTTGTGGCAGTGGCTTCCGAGGGAGGCCTGAAGGGAGGGGTGACCATTTTTTGGTTGGACACTTTCAAAATCTAGCTGCCTCTGGCCGGTTTCTCCAATGTTGCGTACCCTAGCTTTAAGATCCCTACATGTGACGCCTCTGAAGCGGTGTCCACCGTTGGCCCACTTGAACACACATTCTGAGTGTCAGATTGGCTACAGTGGTGGAAAAGAGACAGCAGAACAAACAGCGTGAAACAATACCTGCAGGGTCTTCCACTCATGCAAAGAAACCTATGACACACATCGCCTGTGTTCAACATGTTGCCGCCCACACGTTTAAAATACTAACGCCACGGGTCACCATGATGTCATTTTGAACGGTGTGAGAACCACGACCATGCTGACGTGGATAAACGTGTGGGAGTGGCCAGAGGTTAGGTTAGGTTTAGACAGTTTTGCATTAAATTAGGCGTGTGTGTGGATTATTTTAACTGACACCATTTATTTCAGTCAGTTGGAGTATTAATATACACACACAGATTTATGAGGACAGACAGACTTTATGACAAAGCCGACCCTTTTTAACAACAAATATGTCACTCGGTTGACTTATGTTGTTCTGTCACTGACGACGTTTCCAGTGCTAACAGGAATACAGTTTACCTGCGAGCTAAATTCCACCCCAAATGTTTGCCTCTTTGGACCTGAGATATATAGGTCTCTGTCAATGCCATGCAGCTATATCTGCTGGTGGGTTGGCCTGGTTATGTAAAGGCCTCAGTCTCTGTCCAACAGATAGACACGTGTTGTAGTTCATCCTAATAGATGCACCTCTCTCTCTCTCTCTCTCTCTCTCTCTCTCTCTCTCTCTCTCTCTCTCTCTCTCTCTCTCTCTCTCTCTCTCTCTCTCTCTCTCTCTCTCTCTCTCTCTCTCTCTCTCCCTGTTCTGTGTGGAGTGGCCTGCCTCTCCCTGTCAGCATCTCATAATGTAATGTCAGCTTCCTCCAGCATGGGGGATTTGGGGGGATTCTGGGTGGTTCAGTTAGGGTTGCGAGCTAGATGAGGGAGGGAGGGGGGAGTCACTCTCTTTAAACAGTCTCTCTGTGGGAATGACAGCAGCAGATACTGCAACATATGGCAGAAGGGGGACAGAATATTATATGATGTCAGAAGAAATTATTGATACGTGCGAGGCCAGATATCCTAATATGGTGTCAAGTGCACCTTGCCACAAGAGGATGACGTCAATCATATACCGATCATATACACCATGTCATAATCAAAAGTCATGTGTGAGGACTCAAACTGGGACAACTACCGCTACTATTATACGTACTGCATGCTAGTCTTTTGGGGTTTTTTTGTTGGATGCAATGAAGTCGCAGAAAAAGTTATTTCATTCCTCTTATCATGTGAAGCTCAACAATTACGTTGTCCCCATCTGAGACTAGACAGGGCTGAGTGTGTTGCATGGACATACTCCTCTCCTCTCTAGCCAGAAAACCCACTCCTGTCGCAAGGTCAGAGGAAGGCTTCAGGAAGTGGCGCGTGCCCTCTCGTTGCTCCAGATGAGTACGTAGAAACCCCCCAGGAGCTGATTGGTCTAATTAAATTCAACACATGTCGGCTAAATGGGCCACAAGTGGAGCAATGACGGAGAGAATGAGAGTGAAACCAAATCTTGTCGAGGGATAAGAGAGGAGTCAAACATGAGGAGAGGAGAGGAGAGCAGAGGAGACATCATTGTATTGGACTTTACCACAAGGACACTTTCTGCCAAACACCTCCAACCTGCTAAAGCTGTACATTCAGAATGACCGACAGTAGAGGAGAGAGAGAGTTGAAAACTTCACTGATTTTCCAACAGACAATGCCACATTAGTTATTGCAGAGACAAAGAAAGAAAGAAAGAAAGAAAGAAAGAAAGAAAGAAAGAAAGAAAGAAAGAAACAAAGAAACAAAGAAAGAACATTACAGTCAGGCCTGAACAGGGAATAGTGTCCCTCCTCCATTCTGCACTCTCCACAATCCATTGCTTTTCCTATCTTCCCCCTCATCTCTTTTGTTTTGGCAATATCTTTCAACACCGTTTCTGAGACTCTGACTTCTGCCCCTGTAATGAGCTGGCTCAATGAGGAAGTGGTTATTGACATGACTTTGATTAGGTAAGTAGACAGGGTCTTTTTCTGTATCTTAGCTCCTTGTGCTGTACAGATAAATGTCCCACGGTCTACTAAAATAGAGAATATAAAACCATATTTTCTAATAGCAGGTGGCAAAGCAAAGTAAAAAAATGAAGTTGTGTATGTTACACAATGTGTGTGTGTGTGTGTGTGTGTAATAAAGAGAGAGAGAGAGAGAGACCGACATACAGACAGACAGAAAGACTGAGATTGACGTATAGAAAAGGACAAGTGTTAGAAATAGAGAGAGCTTTGCTGAGAAGGCACTGCGTCCCGCGCATGGCGTGCTCTGCTCTCTTCTATCTGTGGCTGCTGGAGGTCACTAAATCACACCAGCCCAAGGGACGCAACTCAATTTCCCTTTGCCTGCCTGACTGACTGCCTGCCTTTCTGAATGACTGCCTGCCTGACTGACTGACTGACTGCCTGATCGTTTGCGTAAATGACTCAGTGCCTGACTGACTGACTGAGATATTGCATAAAAGGCTGCATGATTGATTAGCTTGCAGCTGATTGGCAGGCTAAATGGGTCATTAGTTGAATCAAAGGTTATAACAACTGACACACCGCTACCAGGTAACTGCCTGTGACTCTCCACAGACTAGAAAGAAGAATCTACTACTGACTCAGCTGTGAAATACAGTATCAATGAGCAGCCAACCCTAAGAATATGTCCCAGGTTTATAACCAGCCAGGCAAGCATGCTGTCCAGCATCCTTCCAGTATAACAGTGAAATTAATACATTTAGCAGAGCCTCATTACAGACACAAAGATACCACCTGTGCATTCAGCCAGTCATACTATGTAAGGTAACTATATAACTTGTCATACAAATAAAATATTCTTAGTTTGTTGATTTCTCCAAAGTTAATTACACCAAACTTTTGTTCAACACAAACTGTCAAACACACATGCATAACCGACAAGGATATTTTCTCGCAAAGTAGCCAACAGCGTTCAATGACTATTTGCCCTCAAGCAACTGTAACCAAACTACATGTACAAAAAACTGTTATTGGAGGTGGATCACATTTCATACATATTTCATACACACATGTACTTACATGGCGGCGAAGAGGCGACGAGATGAATACAAACACAGCGTCAAACAAAGTCCTCTTTCGGTGAAACAAGTGTGCGATGTGAGAAAGTGTGTGTGTGTGTGTGTGTGTAAGCGGTGCCAAGCATTTGTGTGTGTGTGTGTGCAGAGAAACCTGCCTGGCTGCTCTCTCATCTCTATATCGCCTCCAAGCCGACTCGACACAGCCTGTACCATGTCTCAGAGCAGGAGGGGGGTGTGGGTGTTTGGCGTGGGTGTGCATGTGGGTGGATGTGTATGTGTGTGTGTATGTGTGTATGTGTGTAAACTTTAAGGAGGAAGGCTGAAGGTGCTGCAGTGGAGAGAAGATGCTTCCATCATTGGATGGAAGAAAGAGGATTATTGGAGAGGAAATATATAGACAGATAAAGAGCTGTTCCTGTGGAATAGCAGGAGAGAGGAACCGGCAAAACATACACCCCAAACCTAACCTTCCTCCTCTCTAGCTCTCTCTGCCTGAAGAAAGGGATAATTAATTCCATGGGCAAACAATCGGTTAAACATTTTGTCTTTAAGTCTAGTCCATCCCCATTTACCACAGCCCGCATGTCATTTATTTGCCTGTGTGTTATCTGAAAAGAAGAAAAACGTATAAAGTAAAGTATTAATTTGTTAGTACATTTTAAAAGCTATCGCACAAGTTTGATATCTTTACTTAATTAGATAAAGGACTAAAACAACCTATTGATTAAGAATTATATAATTTGATATCTGATTTTGTGTCTGAAGACAGGCTTGAAGGAATGATGAGAAGGAACCTAGGAGAAGAGGGAGTCCCCAAAACTCATTTTTTCCTCCTCTATTTTTTATTCCCCAAAATGGGAATAATTAAAATGTGATTAGGAGGGAGGGTCTGGGAATTACTAGAGAGAGAGAAAGATGGGGGATAGGAGGATGAGAGAGAGAATGAGGACAAGATAACTGGTGGGAATTGGTTAGGAAGAGTTGGTAATTGATCAGGAAACACAGCCTTTCTGGACGAACGCCTTGGGAGTGAAGAACCAACACTCACACACAAACACAGCAAATAAAAAATGCTTTCTGTGTGTGCTACCGCAAAATACACAATCCCATCCACATAGGCAGGCACACACACACACACACATGGTGGTGCATTAGGAGATGAGTGGATAACAGTGGTATGCAGTTACCATCATATCGCTATCACACATCTTGTCCCGCTGCAGTCAGAGCGGCGCGAGGGAGGGGTGCGGTGATGGAAAAGGGACCCATGCTTGAATGGATATCCCTGCTCTCTCCCTCTCCCTCTCTCTCTCTCTCTCTCTCTCTCTCTCTCTCTCTCTCTCTCTCTTCCCTCCAGTATGTGTGGTGGTCACAGGTGGATGGTATAAATGTCAAGTGTAAGACATTGTTAGTGGCAGAGAAGGCAAACAAATCCCCTGTGTGCCGGGGAGATGTTCACACCGGAAGCTGGGCTACGCTAGCTTGGCACTGGCTTTACAGCCAGCCTTACAACAGCCTCCAACCCAGGCACCCCCCCCCCCTCCTTCGCAGGCAGCTAGACTGTAAGAGAACAGGCTGGGCCGAGGGAGAGAAGAGAGGAGGAGGAGGAGGAGGAGAGGAGTGGTTGAAAAGGAATAAGCAAACAAGCAACGAGTCATTTATTCAATTACCATTAAAAGTAGAGAGAGTGATAGAGCGAGGTAGAGAGAAGGAGAGCACTGATGAGGATCAGAAGCAGCCAGTGTGGGTATGAATGCAGCGGCAGGCGGGGGGGTGGGGGGGGGGGGGAGAGAGAGAGAGAGAGAGAAAGAGAGGAGAGCATTGATGGGGGTCAGAAGCAGCCGGTGTGGATTTAAATGCAGTGTGGGGGGGGGGGGGGGAGAGAGAGACAGAGAGAGAGAGAGAGAGAAAGAGAAAGCGAGAGCAAGAGAGCAAGAGAGCAAGAGAAAGAGAAATAGAGAAAGAGAGGAGAGCATTAATGAGGGTCAGAAGCAGCCGGTGTGGACATAAATGCAGTGGGGGGGGGGGAGGAGAGAGAGAGAGAGAGAGAGAGAGAGAGAGAGAGAAGGCAGGGCTGCAGTGCACCAAACCAGGGAGGACGAGGGAGAGCGCCCTAAAAGGCAAAGGCAGCAGCAACAGGCACCGGCAGGCACACACACATAGACCAGTTCAGCAGCATCATTTAGCTGGAGCTGTAGTAACATGCTACAAAAAGATCTGCAGGTTTATGTATTGTGGTTTGAAGCTCTACTTAAGATGAAAGTTTGGATACCAAAGAAAAAGAAAGAAAAAAAAGACTGCTTTGTAGCAGTTGATGTTGATGGCCGCGGAAAATATGGCGGCGTGCACAGACAGACTCCGAGTTAGTTTTTGTATTAATGTTTGTTGTAACGTGTGACTGCCCCCTCCCCTCCCCACATTACATGCTGGGTCCCCCTCTCTCGCTCTCTCTCACACACACACACACACACACACACACACACACACACACACACACACAGAGGAACATCCCCACATTACGCACACATAACTTACCTGGACTACACCTCTCTGCTCCTGCAACAGACATTTCATGATTACCCCGCACCGACACTTTATACCGGACCATCATCACCTGCTGTGTATACTTACAATTATACTTAAGTATAATTACCAATGAGGTTACCGGTTAGCATTATCTATATTCTTATAGGTTTTATAATTACAGTGCGCTGCATTATTTATAGTTATATCTCATAATATTCACAATATTGGTTACACTGTTCATAGTGTTGCCTGCTAAAAACTCCTTACACTGTGAGATAATCATATTGCTTATCCACTGTTTTATTCTGCACTTTAAACGCCAGCAGTCAGACCATGCCACAGACCTGCCGTATGTATATGGATGAATGACAATAAACAAACTTGACATTACAAGCATTACATTAGTAATGCAGGCGAGTGGCTTTCTAGGCAGGAGAGGATAATGGACTTCAAGAGGGATAGAAAGTTGGAAATAAAAGAGGAAGAGGAAAGGATGTGATCCATCTCAATGAAATGGTCTTCACTCGGGGGTCCCATTAGACACATTAACTAATAATAACGCTGAGTGCTCTCTCTCTCTCTCCCCCTCCCCCCCTCTGCCCCGCCCCCGCCCCCCCCCCTCTCTCTCTCTCTCTCTCCCTCTCCCTCTCTCTCCCTCTCTCTCCCTCCCATCTCCCTCTCCCGGCCTGTTTTTTCCACATCCACCATAAAAGATAACTTTCCTTCCGGGGATGGGATCTGTAATGCTATAAAGCAGCATGTTTATGACAGGTCAATAGGGCTCCCCATACACCAGCCACCTCCCCTCAGCCAATAGACATTAACCTTATTAATTGACGACGGCTCAGACCATCTCCTGAGTGCAGCAATATATGAGAAGGGAACGTTTTGGAGTGTGTGTGTGTGTGTGTGTTTGGGGACTCAATGCATGGATGTGTGTGTGTGTGTGTGTGTGTGTGTGTGTGTGTGTGTGTGTGTGTGTGTGTGTGTGTGTGTGTGTGTGTGTGTGTGTGTGTGTGTGTGTGTGCATGTGTGTGTGTGCATGCATGCGTGTGTGCATGTATTAGCAGAAAGCTGACTTCTCTAGAGGGTCTTAACCTCTGAGGTGTTCATATCACAGATTGACACACTGCAAGTGGCGGTATGGCATTTTTAAAGTGAATGGTTGCAATGGAGGGTGCATGATGTTGCTAGGAAAACCACAATAAACATTCATTCATCATTTTCTAGCATAGAGCAGTAACGTACAGACTTAAGTAAAATTACACATCTTACTTTTACAGATAGTGACAAAAATAATCAAAACAATCAAATGTCATTGCTCAACTAGCGAGTTTTGTAACTCAAAAGATCAACTGGATTGAACAAAGTTAAAATGTTCACAACCCATAGAAGTGAATGGAGTTCAGTGTGAGCTCCGGCTGCCAGCTCTTCTTCTGTGAAAAGCCTCTAATGCATCTGGGGCCACACCCATAACACTGAAGACTGAACACTGTGACACACGTATACTGTGTAGAAAACAACAGCGTGGTTCATTCTTAAGGATCTCTTCATCCAATCACATTGCCCTCTTACTATTATATACTTATACTCCACTGATAGACCTGTCTTTCCTCCAGCCCTTCACTTCAAGTGATGGAGAGATTCATTCTAATCCCCAAGGGCAGCCATAAACCATAAGACTAATGGACACACACTCACAACACACGCACACGCACGCATGCGCCTGCGCACGTGTGCGCGTACGTGCACGCACGCACACACACAGGGGACTGTGTGACAGTTATTGGGGAAGAAACTCAGTGAAACGGTCTACTGCTAAGCCTGCTGCATACTAAAGCCAGAGGCAAGGGGAGTCCGAGGAGAAGGAAACATTAATGACAGTGACATTTCAGTGTAATACAGGAACACAGACACTTCATCGCTCTGTCCTGGGAAGGGGTTTTAAACAGTACTGTACCACACTGTGTACCACACTGTGTCCTGGAAATGTTCATTTTGTTCACGCATGTGTTGCATGTATTGTTTCGGTGGGGGGGGGGGGGGTGTATTTGAGGCAACAGACCAAGAGGAAGGAGTTGGTTATTTTGTTGTATTGGGACTCTCCCACCCTAGGATAGCCAATAGGCTGCGGCACAGGCCCTTCATCATGAGCTAGCCAAAGTATTAACTAGTGTATGCTGATAAAATGGCAGCACACATAAACGGTTGGACAATTAGTAGTAACGATGAGTTCCCCATAAATGTGTTTGCACACGCTAATGAAGGCCTGGTGCGTATTAGGATTGGTTTGGATCTGCCATCTGCCATCACAAACCCAAAAAGTAATGTTCAGTTTCACAGCAAAAAACTTACACTGTTTATTAAATGAGGCACAGACATATATGTAACTTCCCCTTTCCTTACAAACAAACATGACTTGCATATCTGAACTAAAACATGGAAAACTGAATTGAAAATATTGAATCATTAGTTATTCTTCCATCATACCATACACAAGGCAATACATGTTCCCACTTGTGGCACCCATAGGACTCCATATTGGACTGCATTCAAGTACACTGAAACAATAAGCTGTACTAAAAAATGGGGACATTAAATTCCCTGAGGCTTAGGGCAAATAACTGAACCTATCTTAGTTTTTTCTTTTAGTATGGCATGCGTGAAAGAGGGATATCGATGGTTGCTATTAAGGTGAGGCTTTTCTGAGGAAACCAAAGACAATGAACAAATTTGTATTATCATACTGTGTATGTGTCGCATGGAACAGGCGACACATACACACACATTTAAGATGGAAACTCAGACTCCACAAATAAACACCAGGGTTATTACACACTGAAACAGTCACCCTCTTCAATTAGTTGGATTAAAGGGGAACAAACTTTTCAAAGACATTTCCGAGCAATCACACTGAATGACTGCCAGCTTGAGGAGAAGCAGAACAGAATAGAATGGAATAGAAAGCAACTCGAAATCAAACAAAACTAAAGAACAGAAAGCAAAAGAAAAGAAAAGGAAAGAAAATAATAAATAAATAAAAGGAAAGAGCCATAGATGTGGAATGGGGACAGTCTATGAGAGAGGACTTATCAGAGGGCTGTAGTTATCTTCAGCAGAGCCTCTCTGATAGCCTGGGAACCAGACGAACCTGTGAGCTCATGTTTTATTTACTCTGGCAGATGCATCTGGTCCCTCTCCCGTTCAGACAGATTTCCAGCTGACCTGGCCTGGGTTGGGCCAATCACAACCCTTTATCTTATATGGGGCAGGTTTGATACAATGACTGCACAGAGGAGGGCCGTTGAGGCGTTTTTGTGAACAACCAAGATGGCTGATGTGGAACGGTCTGTTGAACAATATTAAGCGAACTGGACGGTATATTTTCTTTAAAAGAACAAACAACTGCACTTAAAGCTTTTGTTGATAAGAAAGATGCGTTTGCCGTACTTCCGACAAAATTTGGTAAATTATTTTCCGTCATAGGTCACAAGTTTCGAGGTCGCAAGCTGTGATTGGTTGGAGGTCTATCCAATTGCGTCCAGAGGCATTTTGGTCTGCGCCCGTTGATAACGCCCCTTGGAAATTGAAAATGAACTGAGAGGTTCCAGACTAATACGCATTTGCGAATTGGTCTGGCAATGTTAGACTATCTCTGACCTAGAAAGGGACAGGAAGGTGGAAGTCCAATTATATTAGAATAGGCTGGCTGAAAGGACCCACCTGCATGTATAACAGCTTGTGGCTTTTTAGCTTGCTTTCTTTGTTTGTATTGTAACCTTCACCCTCCTTCTTCTAGATAGGAAGAATAATTGTACGTCCATTTGTATATTAGGATTTTGGATGGCTGAAATTTATGATGACAAACAATTCTATATGAAATATAAGTAAGATTGCATGGGCTGCATTCATGGAATAGAACACATGCTAAAGCTGTGTGTATATTTCAGTGGTCTCCAATGTTAAAACAATGATTTAATAAAGAGGGAAATACTATAGCAATAACGTTGTGTTTGTGTATACTTTACTATAACAATATTAACAAGCTTTGGAACATATAAGTGTCATTAAAATATATGGCCCTATGAATCCAACTAAAAGGTTTACTGGGCTATAAAAGAAAATGCAATTCATCAGTGAAATAATGAGTAAACCACTTGGCACATTGAAATAATTGACAGCAGCAATAGCAGCAGTTAGCATCAAGACAACCAATCTCTCTCCTTGCATGTTTACTAGTTTTACGTCACATGAGAAACATTATATTACAATTCCCCCCCAAAAAATACAAATAACAAATAAAGACATTGCCACATCCTTTGTATTGTATTTTGCTATGGGGAAACCATGGGCCCATTATCTTCTCTCAAGTGTTGTTACTAGATTGTTTATATAATTTCATTTATTACACAAATTGGATAGCAAAAAAATATGAATAATTTAAAGGACCGAACCCCCACGTAGTCTAGCCCCACCTAGCCTCACCAACACCACCCACCCCCACCTAGTCTAGTCTCACCCAACATCACCCACCCCCACCTAGTCTAGTCTCATCCAACATCACCCACCCCCACCTAGTCTAGTCTCACCCAACATCACCCACTCCCACCCAACATCATCCGCCCCCACCTAGTCTAGTCTCACCCAACATCACCTACCCCCACCTAGTCTAGTCCCACCGAGCCCCACCCACCACCACCGAGCCCCACCCACCACCACCGAGCCCCACCCAACTCCACCCAGCCCCACCCAGCTCCACCTAGCCCCACCCACCTCCACCTAGCCCCACCCAGCTCCACCTAGCCCCTGCAGCCGCTATGTTAAGTCTGCCACGTTTTGCAGCATGCAGCTTGGGGCATAAAAGGCAGGGAGGGTTTCAATGACATAAACACTTTGGACAGCTCTGCTCCATTTTAATGCTGACGGATGGCTATTGGACATATTCAATACGAGCTCTAGGTTGTAGTCTCAATTCAGGCTAAAACTTTAGAATTCACTTTTAAGTTGTAGTATATCTGATGCAAGGGAATGAAATATACAATTTGAATACATTATGTATTGCATTCGGAAAGAATATCCAACATTCAGCTCTTTTCCAAAAGTAAAGCCATAGTTGACTTGCAGTATATAAGTCAATACAGATCCCATTGTGATCGCGTTCACATGGTATTTAAATATGTAAAGTATAGTTTGTCTGAGGCAGAAGTTCAACAGAGGGGAACAGGGCACAACAGGCTCACCATCAGAGATGATGTACCATTTAAGAATAGAAGAAAAGACCTGATTCATGGCTGGTATTACACATTAACCCGGAGTTAATCTGAACGAGTTCTGCCTTCCAGAAAACCAGAGAGAGAGAGAGAGAAAGAGAGAGAGACTCTTGCCCAATAATGACACTACTGCAGAGTAGGTAGCGATAGCACGGGACAAACACGTGCATACGGGGGTTTTGTTTCTTGTATTTGGGTGATCAGACATATTTCTCATGTCATCCGATTGTCCTTTGATCGTCCTTTGATAAGCCTTTGATAGCTGTTTAGTCACACTAGTTTTGGATCATCACCTTAATGTCAAGATCACTTTTGTTGGAGCGCACCTTGGCTAATTTGGCCCTGCACTGCCTCTCTTCCCTCCCTCTGCTCCCACTGTGTTGCTGCTTGACACATTCCACCGGTGAAAGATTCCCTGCCCTCAAAAAA
>JAOPHQ010002330.1:62500-126757 GCA_030340625.1 Merluccius polli
GTGGAGGGGGAGAGAAAATTCAAGGGGGAGGAGAGGGAGAATGAAATGAGAAGAAAGAAGGAGAGGGGGGCTATGGTGGATTATTTCTGGTCCGGTTTTCTACATCAAAGCCAGAGTCTTCTGGCCGTAAACAACTCAATCATGAAACTACAGTGATGAGCAGCTGTGGGGTTGCTCATTAAGTTGTCAGACTGGTAGAAACATTGCTTTCTGTCTTTTTTTCCGCCACTCATAAACACAAAGGAAAGACATTAGAAAAGAGAAGAAAAAAATAAGGTATACACTCTATGTGTGTGTGTGACATGTAATAAATACTGCATAAAGCAACAGAGAAGGCTTCAGTTGTCATACCCACAACAAAATATATATATATTTTAGAGATGGGCATAGATTAAAATCTTTAATCTAGATTAATCTAATGGTAATCTTGAAATTAATCTAGGTTAATCTAGATTAAGGTGACTCCTTTGAATGATGTCGAAGGTGTCCATAATATGTGTTTGCTACCTAAACAATGACATATATTACCTAAAGAATGACTAAAAGTGGGTCTGTGCGATTGTTGAGCGGGGGGGGGGGGGTGCTACCGGAGCTTTTTCTTGAATATGATGATATCGGCGATAGGATATAGGATACACACACATACACACACACTCAATAAGTCTGGCCGTGTACAGTTAATACCCAAACGTATAAGCTGTAGCTCTTGTTATTTTACACCAACTGCACACAGGGCTTACCTTCAGGTTGTGTGACCAATCACCATGGGCGATGTGGGAGAAGGTAAAGTCCCTGCAAATATAAAGATAAACAGTTAGATACCATTTAACTCTAATCGGCCAAAAGATGGATATAATTACCTGTCAAGACAATCCAAGCAATGGCGATCCAACATATGGCAGCCTAACATGTTCGCGTTTTGACTGGATGAGTTTAAAACAATGTAATCCTTTTGCACTACATAAATAAATGCAAGACAATCCCACGCAATGCTCATTGCAAATCCTGAGCAAGTGTCAATCAATCAACAATGTAGCTTTTACTGATGAGGAGTAAAATACAGCAATGAGGGTTCTGGGGAAGAAGAAACTGGGGCGACAAACCTGTTAGAGAGAAAGTTGTTTAAGCAGATACTGTATATGTTTTGTCCATAAATGCATGTGAAATTACCCTTGGCTGTTGTCAACGGGAAGTGCAAACTTCCTAATGAGGCTTCTTACACAATATGTATTACACACATGTGTTCAATGTACTTGGGCCATGGTCATAAATGTTTAGTATTTGAATTGCTCCATCACTACAGAGTAGCGATAGAAGGGGTATGAGCCGGCAGCATTGCATCCTGTGCTGTGTAATTAGCCCTTCCTCTCGCAACAGTGCAGAATGATACGTTAAAGTCAAGTCAACTCTAGTCCCTTTTATGTGTACAGCCCCAGTTACAGTCTGAGAGGGCTTCGCAGGCCACATTTTACGTCAGTAAATTTATATGCAGTAATGTAGAAATAATCGGTTGAAGAAGCAATAAATAAATACAGAAAATGTGTACTTTACTGCAGAAACATCACCATGCATCTATTCACAGGGCTGCAATATTTATGCCCCAGTAAACTGGAGTCATCATATTTCTGTTTGTCCTAAGTGGAAGGATATCTGCACGTGCAATATTTCCTGGAAATGTACACATAAACCTGCCTTTCATCCATTAACCTCTTTACTCCACCAATCACAACATTCAACCACAGGCTTCTCTCTCTCTCTCTCTCTCTCTCTCTCTCTCTCTCTCTCTCTCTCTCTCTCTCTCTCTCTCTCTCTCTCTCTCTCTCTCTCTCTCTCTCTCTCTCTCTCTCTCTCTCTCTCTCTCTCTCTCTCTCTCTCTCCACCCCCCCCCCTCTGCTAACTGTAATCTCGACAAGCAGCTAATTAACTAGTGCCCCGACTGAACTGAGTAACCCCACCAGCGGCCTGTTATTTTAGGAAGAGCTTATTTGGCATAGGCACAGCATACTTATACTGGTCGAAAAAGAGAAGCCTTCACCCAACCAGCACAGCAACAAATTATCATAATAATAATTGGCTGTAACATCAACCCTAAAACACTTGATCTATCCGCAGATGTATTTCTGTAGTGTTTATCAGACCGGCTTGGGGAAGGGGGGGGGGGGGGGGGGGGGATTCAGGTAACTCCATTGTAGCGCCACGTGCTGCCTGCCTCTCTCCTCTCTCTCTCTCCCCCTCTCTCTCTGCCTGCCTGCCCCTCTCCCTCTCTCCCTCCCTCTCCCTCTCTCTCTCCCTATCTCTCTCTCTCTCTCTCCCTATCTCTCTCTCTCTCTCTCTCTCTCTGCCTGCCTGCCTCTCTCTGCCTGCCTCTCTCTCTCTCTCTCTCTCTCCCTCTCCCTCTCTCTCTCTCTCTCTCTCTCCCCTCTGAGTGCGTGGGTTCATTGATATTATCTCTCTCCCGGTGCTTTAATGGTCGCAGTGCACTCGTCTCAGGAGCCGGTATTAGCATGGCCAAGTTATTTCCTCTCAGGGGCTATTTCCACTGACCCAACAGCATTTTTCCGTTCGCTCTCCTTCAAACTTGAGGAATAAAATGGTGTGCTTGCCAGTTTTTCTTTTTTTTTTCTTCTCCTCACTGTTATGTCCTAGAAGATGCTTGGGGACTGGAGAGGAATGTGGTTCTTGTCCTCAGGTATACTTCGCAGCATTAAGTGGTTGCTCTTTTAAAAGAGGAATACATTTATTGTTCAGTGTTCGGTGTTCAACATCATCACCACCAACATGTGGCAGTACATACAGTAAACAAGCTAGCACGACCTTGGCAACTGGGTGACCAGCGTTTGGTCATTTGATGACATATTTTAACACTCAGAGCGCTGTTGGTCAGTATTTCTTCCAGCTTATTTTTAGGTTTATCCAAAATTAAATAATTCTACCAGAGAAATATCTAAACAACAGAAACGTATGTGGTCCTACACATGCTATGAGTTATCAGACAAAGAGTCCAATGTATGGCAATTCTAATACATGTTCCTTGACAGCTCAATTTCCAGGACAATGCACACACACACACACACACACACACACACACACACACACACACACACACACACACACACACACACACACACACACACACACACACACACACACACACACACACACACACACACAGTAAGTGGCGAGAGGGATCGGGGAGGGGATTTAGTCTGGTATCCATCAGGTATCCTTTCCCTGCAGTGAAGGATGGGGAATGACTTGCAGAAGGTAATATCAAACACACACACACACACACACAACTCATATACACTCCCCTGCAGGTAATTGGTGTCATGAAAACAAGCCTGTCAATCCCCCCCAAAGGGAGTCGCCTCTCCCCTCACACACCCCACCCTCTCTTTTCTCTTCACTCAATCACTCTCTCAATTGCTCTGCGCCATACACAGCTTTTTTGCCACATCATTTGTTTTAAAGAACAACTTTACACAAAATATTTCCAATCCATGCTGAAGGATTAAGGCCTGTCTGCTCGATATGACTTTAACACAATTTAACATTAATGGCAGAACTTATTTGTTTTTGTTTTGGTAAATAATAGTTTCACTAAAAGAAAGAAAAGTTCACCCTTGAATGCAACTTGACTGTGTGTGCACATAGTGTTTGTGTTGTGTTTGTTGTGTTTATGTGCATGCGGGTGTGTGTGTGTGTTACCCATGTGATGAGTTTGTGTGAATGTATACATGAAGCCTGTGTGACACAGCAGTAGTTTCTGTCTCAGGAGAATCACTGAATTCCCTTCATGTTGTTCTAGGGTCTTGCAGATCTCTTGTTTCCCCCCAGATGTTCCCACCATCTTGTCTCTGCCTTCACCCCGGATTTCCATTTTCAGTGGCTGAGAAACCCATTTTTAAACTTTCCATGCCCTCCTGTCTGATCCCTTCAATGAAACCTGCCACCGAAATCCACCCCCCCCCCTCCTCCTTTCTTTTTGTTTTTGCCTGAGCAACAGAGGAATATTTCCCCTCCGCTAAGAGACATCACCACAGGGCTGGGCTTTTAAAAGCCCATTAGGATCATTATTACCCTTTATTACCCATTGCTGTGTATTGTCAACATAAATAGCCGGGAATAAAGACAAATAAATAACCGACCCAGGATACCGACTCATATGCATCCTCTGTTGATGTTGTTACATTCACATTAAATAAAACACAATAAAAAATATTTGTTTGAGCTTCCTCAACGGCTACAAGGCCAGCAAAGGTAGTGAGACAAAAAATGGCACCGGCCCAATACCTGGCAAAACTCCTAAAAGCCCAAACTAGCCCAAACTAATTCAACACACATCTCATGCCACACAGCCAAAACTAATTCAACACACAACTCATGCCACACAGCCCAAACTAATTCAACACACAACTAATGCCACACAGTCCAAACTAATTCAACACACAACTAATGCCACACAGTCCAAACTAATTCAACACCCAACTCATGCCACACAGCCAAAACTATTTCAACACTCAACTCATGTCACACAGCCAAAAATATGTCAACACACAACTCATGTCACACAGCCAAAACTAATTCAACACACAACTCATGCCACACAGCCAAACGAATACTACATGCAACTAATGCCACACAGCCCAAACTAATTCAACACACAACTCATGCCACACAGCCCAAACTAATCCAACACACAACTAATGCCACACAGCCCAAACTAATCCAACACACAACTAATGCCACACAGCCCAAACTAATTCAACACACAACTCATGCCACACAGCCCAAACTAATCCAACACACAACTAATGCCACACAGCCCAAACTAATCCAACACACAACTAATGCCACACAGCCCAAACTAATTCAACACACAACTAATGCCACACAGCCCAAACTAATTCAACACACAACTCATGCCACACAGCCCAAACTAATCCAACACACAACTAATGCCACACAGCCAAAACTATTTCAACACCCAACTCATGCCACACAGCCCAAACTAATTCAACACACAACTCATGCCACACAGCCAAAAATATGTCAACACACAACCCATGCCAAACAGCCAAAACTAATTCAACACCCAACTCATGCCACACAGCCAAAACTAATTCAACACACAACTCATGCCACACAGCCCAAACTAATTCAACACACAACTAACACAGCCAAAACTAATTCAACACGCAACTAACACAGCCCAAACTAATTCAACACACAACTAATGCCACACAGCCAAAACGACTTAAACACGAGGCAAACTATAAATACCTTTTCACTGCGCACGGTAGACACACAGGGAGAGAGAGAGAGAGCGAGCGGAAATGAATACTGACTCCACAAGGTCTCCCTCCCGGACGCCCAACTGCTGGTGCTGATGAGAGTCGGGGTGGACCGGTCCCAGCACTAACTAGAAACGAAGGAGCTCATATTAGCGGTGCTGGAAAAAAACAGGAGGCTGTAGCATGTGGCATTCCCACGCCGCCAGGACAGTCGCTGGCCACACAAAAGCTCATTGTGAGGACCTGCAAAGCAGCATGACAACAGCGACTCAAAGTAGGAAAGTATACAGCACAGGGAGCCAGACACAGGGAGGGGGTGAGGGGGGGGGGGGAGGATGGGGGGGGGGGGGGGGGGGGGAGGATGGGGGGGGGGGGGGGGGGGGGGGGGGGCGGATGGGGGAGGAAGTGGGTGGGGGATCTTGGTAATAAAGGCGCTTTGGGGTGTATAAATATGGTAGACTCAACTTGAAAAATCATAATGCATTAAAAACAAGTGCCAAACATTGTTGAACTTGCATTGAACTTTGAACTTTGTGGTGATGTCACAAACTGTAAGCCGCCCTGCACTCGCCACTTGGATTTGATAGAAGTCATAACAGCTAAAGTCGGCTCAATGCATCTGCCCTGCAAATTGCAAATTGTGAATAAAACAAGGGTGGGCACAAGACGTACTCAACAGTTAGGATTTTAGAGGCCGCTGTCGTGCCGATGGGAGTTTCCTTGAGGTTCAAGATGCAGTTGATTAGTTCAATCAGAAGAGGCGGGGACAGCGAGTGTTAAAAAGCTGAGCTGAGGAACTTGAAGCATAGCTGCTTAAATCAATGATCAGAATACGCCTTGTTGTATTCATGTAAAGCCCGCTAGACCCATCAGGGTAGAGTTAAGAGAGAAGGTAGGGTTCATGATGTAGACACTTACGACATGTACATTTGATGCCCGGTTTGCCAGAGTAAAATGCCTGGAAAAATTGTTTGTGTTTGTTTAGTTGTTTTAACCATAGCCAAAACAAAATGCCAATGCGTTAGATATGACTTAACATAGAACATCATTTGATACTCTTGAAACTTTACATTGAATTGTTTATCTGGGATCCGTTTCAATTATTTGACATAGATATTATACTAATTGTATTTTATTACAAACAAATACATATGCACTTGTTGGAAAGGATCCAGTAGGATTTTTCCCATGGAAATGTTTGACAGGGTGTCAGACGCTCTCACAGCGCACACGCACACACACACACACACACACACACACACACGCACACGCACACATACTCAACACACGCACACATACGCATGCACACGCTTGCTAGAGCATTCAACTATTGTACTATCATCAGAACCAGTTATGACACCATCCACTATAGCCGTGCTTCAACTCACTCCTAAAAGGTTTTTGAGGAATATTTGTTTCTCAATTGATGACGAGGTTTCTAACTAAAAGGTAATAAAAGTTATAAAAGCCCCATAAAGTTCTTGCCTTATTTCGCCTTATAATTAGAAAGGATTGATGGCAGAATGGGTTGGGCCCAGGTTACGTTATGATTGTGATTATTATGTTGTTAAAGCTTATTTCATATAAAAATCAAAAACAAAACAAAAATACACACATAATACAATGTTTGTTTCTGTCTCTCACTCCCTGTGATAAAGCACACAGAGAGGGAATTACAGTTAATATTTGCTTTTTATGCTATTGTTTTAACGGAGCAAAACAGAGCGAATGTAGCGGGGCTGTATTTTTCCACTCGCTTCAATAAGACTTCAGTCTATTTTCAAAAACATTTTGTGTCTGTCCCACACGGCCGTGTGCTTTGGGGTTGTAATTATTGTTTCCATGTTAACACAACAGTAGTGGGATAGCCAGAAAGTTCACAATAAAATGGTTCTGTGTAGCTTCATGTGTCATAACAGGTAGCAGTATTACACACGCACACGCACACATGCACGCACACGCACACACACGCGCACACACACAGACAGGGTACTCAGACATGTGAAACAGAGTGAAGTGGAGGTCTTCCCATGCCCCCTGCCCTTTCTGGTGGACTTCAACATCTCCCACAGGCCATGCCGTAAATAGACAGGACACACACGCACTCACGCACACACACATACACACTACTACAATACTTTGATGCCAACATAACTTGTTCTACACACACACACATTGTGAGGCAGCTCATGGAGAATTAAACAGAGGCTGAGCTACATGGTTAGCAACATGCAATTGAATGTGTAAAGCCTTAATAACAGGGTGTTGGGGGGGGGGGGGGTTATTGTAGTAGCTATGGTGTTTGACTCCCAACCAAAAGTTTCTGGGTTTGATCCCGAATGTCCACAACCTGACCTACTATCCTTGGACAAGATGCCTAACCCTGATATGCTCCACATGTATCTGGATTCAGTTGGTCACTCTGGATAAAAGTGCCTGCTAAATGATTAAGCCCACAACCCATTGGCATTGAAACCAGGCTATTATAAGGACCTATTGTTTTATGGCTCACAAGCTTGTGGCTCACCTGTAACACATCACAGTGCTAATTTATGCCAGGAGGTTACAAAGGCAAACCATAGCAAAACTGCTGTTTTGCTCAATAAAAGTGGCCTTGTTTTACTTAACAACGCCACTGCCCTTGATAAAACAGTTGATTAGTGTTTTATTTTTGCATAAAAAATATCCCATGTTGAAGTAAATTAAAGGAAAACCGTTCAATAATTTAAAAAACATAGTATGCCAAAACATACTTAGCTGTGCTTCACTTCAACTCTGAAAGGTTTCTTTTTTTCAGTAAGGGGCGGGGCTATATTGCTGTTCGCGCTCTTGCACAAGCCAATCGCACTCGCTACACTCAGAGATGGGGGGGGGGGGGGGGTGTAGTCAATCAATGTTTAATTGACGTTACCTGGGCACCCAAAACTGCCAATAACAGGTAACAAATGGAGGGCAATTTGAGTCCATATTTACATTGTATCCTAAGTTTTTAAAACTTTGTACATTTAAATTGAAATTTTGACCAAGATCAATCCATAGCACTACTATGTAAGCCACTACATCACTTTAATAAGTTGTTTTAGGGTTTGGCCACTGGAGATGATGAGTAGATATAAGTCCTGGTACACCAGCACAAGCTAACAATGGAATAGCAATTGTGATATATTGTGTTTTTCTGCTGTATTGTAGATATACCGCTGGTATCTATTGGGATCGATTCATCATAGTTTGTTGACATGCACTCAGTTGGTATTGTGTAGTTGAGCAGAAGTGAATGAGGACCTTATATTACGAACCAATGCCCAACAAACTATTAGTCAACAACCCATACATCATGAACACTGAAACAAGAGAAAAGGTATTGGAGAAATGCACTGCAGTGCAGTAAATATCATCTGTCGTGCGTATGATGATGCATGATTATTGCATACAGAATTCGTACTTATGAATATGAATTAATATGAATATCCATCACAATAACAGCAAATAATTCCAAGTCCTTTGGATCACTATAAGACATTTGTATAATATTGAAGCCAAGTCTAAATCTCAATGTCAGTTAAGCTATAACGCAAACTGACATTGATGACTCAGTAGAACTAAGTGTAAATGCTCTGAGGTGCTAGTGACTTACAGTGGGACACACGACAGCAACCCTCAACGCCACATCCATTCACACCGTCACAAATGTGCTGGTTGCACTGCAGTATATCACTGTGAGCACTGCGCTACATCCACCAATGTAGCAGCGCAATGCTATCTTAGCCATTCTTCACGACTGGTGGAGACATCAGGGCTCTAGTTCAAGGTCCCAGCCTCCGAACCAATCAGCTTCACAGTGGGAACCAGCAAATGGATGACCTTTAATATGTCAGCCTGGTGACCTGCAGCATGACACTGAGGAAGAACCACGCATTTGTCTTTTGTTGCAGCAGACGATACGGTACAGCTCAAGCTACACTGTGGAGGCCCTGTAGTGAAGGCATCGCCTCTTTAGAAGTCGCCGCTTTGGTTGGCTACTAATCACACAGTAAAGAGCTGTCCATAACACGCTGCTAATGACGGCTGTGTGACATCGCTGAGGTGAATGACATCCATCTTATAAACATGGCTGACAGCACGAGGTACATAAAATACACAACCTTGGTGTCAACACCTGGTTAGGATTTAAAATAAATACAATGTTGAATCAACACAGCCAATACAATGCCTTACAAGCCTAGAGGTCATTCCTAGTGTGTGTGAGTAGCATCCAGGGACAACGGCCGTCTACAATGGCCATCTATCTCTCTTACTATTATCTTTTGTATATATTATGTTTATTTATATATTAGATTATTATTATTATCTGCCATGTGAGCCACTAAAAGTCAAAAAGTCAAACTCAATCTGGGGACATTCGCTGACAGGATGGTAGATCGACTCCTTCCAACAGATATACAGATAAATAGCTAATACAGGCACATAAATCATACCAACAAGTAAAAATAACTATTATTTCAGCAAATATAATATAACTTATGTCTCGACACATGGCCTAGCATCTTTTAATGTTCACATGTAACTCTAGGTAGGCTACTTCAGTAACACCCTGTTCATACTGGAGGAGACACGAGCATGTTTTCAACCAACAGGCAATCCTGTCAATGGTAGTCATACTAATTAGTGTAAAACGTAATTAAAACACCTCCTCAACTACAGCGATGTTCAACACCTCAATCACCATCTAATCAGTCCAGTGCTAGCTATTACTCATTAGGTATTGTGTGCAAGCCCGAGTCAACTCTTTTCAAGAGGCAGTCTATGATAGCCAGGTTGCTGTGATTTTTACAGTCCCACACCACCGCATGCCAGAAATAACTCTCAGGTGGGCATCTTAAGCCTGATCCCCTCAATCAAGATGTGCCAAAATCAAGCAAAAGAAAAGAAAATCCATATATATATATATAGAGAGAGAGAGAGAGAGAGAGAGAGAGAGAGAGAGAGAGAGAGAGAGAGAGAGAGAGAGAGAGAGAGAGAGAGAGAGAGAGAGAGAGAATACAATAGATACATATGGATTCAGCGGGTCCCTCTGCTTCTACATGAACCCATGGACTCGAAGGCTTGGAGCTAAATGCCATACACAACAGCCTCCTGCAAGCCCCCTCTCTAATGTGTGAAGTGTGAGTGGAGGACATGCACTGTGCACAAGCCTGCTGGCTTGAACCAGAATGCTACTTGTTTTACATGTTAGGGTATAGAAGTTGGAGGGGGACAAATACCAATCTGTGTTTGATTCCTTCAGTGAAAACTATTTCACTGTGGACGGGGGGATGGGGTATCCCAGACGACGGAAAAATCGTGATTTTAATTTCCATCAATCAACCATTACATGAAATCGATCATATGTGTAGATACCACATACACGTCACACACAACATTTCACATACACAAAAAAATGGCCATGGCCACCATGTCCATGTCCACCACCGTGTGGACATGGAACTATAACCGCAACTAATGATTTTTAATTGGCACATATAGACAGGAACGAACGTGACATTATATATGTCATCATCATCATTATCATTATGAATCAGCTTGAAATGTAAAGCTAAAGGCAGAGAAAATAAAAGGTGTGATAGGAAAGGACTGGGAACTGGGACGAGAGTGATTTCTCAACCATCTGCCCATAGTGTCTGTTTGACTGCGGTAGCATTTCTGGTCGCTGGGAGCAGTTATTACAGTGGAATTAGTCTGACAGTCAAATGATATGCAAATGAAGAGGCAAATGCCTGCTTCAAACGGTAATTACCAGCCAGATTTGGCTCATTAACAATTAATTAAGTATTTTATTTGACAATGCTGGCATCATAGCATCTGATTTAAAATAAATGGTTCATTGATTAGATGGAGTTTTCTTGCTGATGAGTATTTTTTTTCTGACCATTAACCTATGATTATTTTAATTTGAATACGCGTTAGTAATTGTCAGAGTAATGGACAAATGAAGATAAACACCGTGCTTTCACACACACCCGAGTATCGTGTTATCTAGATGTGCGTCTGTTTGGCAAACAAACGCTCATTATAAAAGGTGAAAATAATAGGCTACTTACAAGGTTTTGCATGGGGTCTGCATGCTTAATAGAACTGCGTTGAGGCCATCAGCCGAAACACGTAGCGTAAAAAAACAACTAACTATTTCTCCAGAGAATAGCATAATTGCCTTGTCAACCAGGAACAATGTAAACACAAGTGAAGCGCAAACAGCTATAATAGCGCTATGTACATTATGTTAATGAGGGGGACGAGTACAAATAGCAGCCCAACCAACCGCGGGACTATATATATATATATATATATATATATATATATATATATATATATATATATATATATATATATATATATATATATATATCATCACCCTCATCTTCTTCATCTTCATCCGCGAGTTGTCGTCGGTTTGGCAGCGCTAGCCTCGTGACCACCACACACCGCGACCACCTGCTGGAGAAATAAAGGACGTTAATAAACGTTAATAAACCACCTGTATATTAAATATATATAGGATATATATTGGCGTACATGTTTTGCGATTTGTGTTGCTTTGTTTACCTGTAAATAAGACTGTAAAACGGTGTCGCCGTTAGCGGTGGGGAAGCGCGTGCGGGTGAGGGGGGGCCGTTAGGGCGGTCACGTGGCTCGAGGGGCTGAAGTGAAGACGGAGAGCGGGAGAAAGTGAAGGACCGCGTGGTGTCGTTGCTTGCGGTGTTAATATACACACGGAGGACCGCCGTTTCTACCGTAAACGTAACGTAAATAACCGCCTCTAGAGAATGTTTCGCGTGTGGTTTTGAAAGTTGCCCTTCTCGACGGAAAGTAGACCGCTCCCGTCGCCTGCTTGCTTCTCGTCTCGGGTTTTGGTGGCCATTCTTGTTCTGCCCGGCGTCGGCTATGACAATATGCTTCGCCATTAAATGGGATGAATTGAATATGAATGTCGATTTACTGGGGATGTTTCCGTTGCGTAGCCAGCTATTAGTTAGAGGGGATTGTGGGGTAACTCAAAACCGAGTAGAGTAGCCCCCATATTCAAACTATTCAGTTGGCCACTAATATAATTATACGCATGCCCAGATAGGCTCCGTTCACCATGATCTTATTTCTCATTTATTATTATGTTTTGAGTTGAAATACGTGTTCATAGCAGTGTGTTCATAGCAGCAGTGTCGACACGTGTGCGTGTGTACGAGCTAGCTACAATGAATAGCGCTAGACTGGTTCGCTAATCGTGTGGCCTTGGCGTTGAGTCTGCGTTGCTATCTGCCCGGACCAGATGGCGGCGTGTTGTTGTGAACGCGTCGGGAACGAGGGGGTTAAGTAGGACGACGACGGCAGCTTAATGTGTGCTAAATCACATTTTTAATTGTCCCGCGCAAAACATGTCAAACATTACATTTAGCGACGGCGGAGCCCAGCTGTGGCGGTCGAGTGGAGGCGCTGGAGGGCTTAGGATGCAGATGTTGTCGGTGCCCCCCCAAAATCACTTGAGGCCTAATGACGAACATATCGACATGCTGTTCATTCAGATCCTATTCTCAAATGGTTATCATGATGTTGAAAGCTGAGTTTGCCCACCAGTGCGAGACTCGTCCAATTTAGTTGTTCAGCAGTGGTGCCTCCGGTCGAGTCATGTCTGATAGGAAATGACTGCTTAGCCCGCAATAACCAATGATCAAAAATGTGCAATAGCCCTCCATCCGGCCTCCCCTCAACACACCATGCAAAAAATAGTATATATATATATATCCAACATAAAACACGTTTGAGACAATATATTGTGAATGTAAATAAACAAAATTAGAATACAATACAACTTTATGTAAATCACAATGAAATGTAAAAAATAAACAAACAGCAAGGATATTGTAGTTACTTTTATTGTTACGTTTATTTAATTTGACACCAAAAATAGGACATTTCTGACTTGTTGCTCCAATCGTATTCTATTCCAATACCCACTGTCCAAAAGATAAAAGTAGAGCGAACCCCAATTCACCATCAAATGGCCACACCTTGATCCGTGAAGTGTATTTTTTAATTACTAGCGCTAGCGGTTGAATGTGTGTGACAAGTGCACAGGTTTCCCTTACAAAATCCCAGAAAAATATCTCCGAACCATTCATCATTGAAGCGTTGCACCGTCATGCTAAAGCAAGAAAAAGCATCCAGCGGTATGAATGGCTTCAACGCTGGATCAAAGAGCCAGCGTCTTGCAACTCTATAGATTCCTTCATGAGTGCTTGTACTTCATCTTTTAACCCAGTACTTTCAAATGGAATTTGTGTTAGCATTTGTCAATAAACCAAGCACAACTTGAGTTATTACCTGAGAAAACCATCTGCGGTTACAGCCAACATGATGACTGAAACCCTCCATTTGTAATTAACAGCCAGATCAGAAAACAAAAGTAATGGTCGAGAAATGACAATATCCATTGATGGATGTCACCTAAAAGCAAATGGATGTTATAACTAGTGACATTTGTAAAATACTTTTAAAGTGCTTTCCGGTGTGTATAGATTATTGACTAAGATAAGATATCTCAAGGTATGGTATCTTAACGTACAACTGAGGAGGAAAAGACGCCATTTGGACAGAGACCATTTGCTTTGTAGTTTCACGGTGGCATCTTAACATGTGAGCAGTTGAGAAAGATTTGTCATGGACTCCGTTCAACCAGTGCGGGTTGGGTGGTGGATACCAGTTACCTAGCGGGATTGCCAATGGATACAACGGTTCAAGCCAAGATGACTGCAGGAAACACTTTGGTTCTGTGGGCCTACGCCTCGGCGGTCGTAGGAAGAACTCTCACAAACAAGGTCCTGGTGTCCAGAGATTTAACAGAAGCATCGGCTGGCAGCTCTATTGGAAAGAAAAAAAGACAGATCGTCCCAAATTACATCTATAATATTTGACCTAATTACCATCCTGCCACATTCCTTGAAGACTCACGCTAAAATGAGTAAGCTGTGAACCTCATGCGTGTGTACTTAGCCAAAATATGGATGCCCCAAAATATTCACAACTTTTGTCTAACGATCTCTTCAAAATGGAACCGTGATGTTCAAACCCTGCATTTCAGTGGCACACAGATTGAACCCATATCACAGGCAGCAATGTGCGCAACAATAGGAAAGCCTCTGATGTGTGTGTGTGTGTTTGTACCCTGACTGAGGTCCTGGTCCAGGTAGAGTTTGAGGTGGCGGCTGCGGAGCCCAAAGAGCCTGGTGGCCTCGAGGAGCAGCCGAGAGGAGTCCAGCTCGTTGTGTCCAAGAGGGTTGACCAGGAGGAGCGTGCCCACCTCCCCAGTCTGGCACTCTGGAAGGCACGAAAGACAGAGACGCATAGACACACAGAGAGAGAGAGAGAGCAAGGAGAGAGAAAAATAGCGTTGGTGGAATAATGATTGACATAACCTTTCTAGATGAAGTTGGAAGGCACAAACTAGGCATAACCTTTTGATATGTCTTGGGGGGGGGGGGGGGGGGGGGGGGGGGGGGGGGGAGAAAATGGAAAGGGTAGAAATAAGAAGAAGAGATGGGAGGGAGAAGAATACGAGTGCCATTTCTAAGACTTAACTCAAGGGCAGAGGAGAGAGGTAAAGGCTGGGAAGGGAATGAAGGATGGATTGATTGCTTGATCGTGTGTTTGCTTCCTACCAGCTGGATGGCCATTGCAGAGCTGCAGGTTGACATAGGGGCACAGGATGGTGTCTGTAGCCGGGGCTGGGCTGGGGGCGGAGCCTGATGATGTCACACTCAGGGTTTTACCAATGAGAGAGTGAACGTCCGATTCATTGGTCAGCTCTAGAATGAACACACATTTAAAATCATTAAACTGCGCATGCAGGCATGCGTACACACATTGCTATTGTCGCATGTGTGAATATTGTATGTATGGCTTTCTGCATGCCCCTCCTCCACCGAGTGCTAAAATTAGACTCACCATTCTTGCCACTGAAGAAAGAGAGCTGTGTGTTGTTTGTGCCAAAGACGCTGCTGCACACCATGCGTAGTTTGTCCATGTCCATGTAGTTGTCGCCCCTGGGGTTCTCCAAGAGCACCATGCCCTCTGTCCACAAGTTATTACACACAAACATTCAGGGCTCCCAATCGTTTGGATTCAGAATCAGAATTTATTTCTATGCAAGTTGGCACATACAAGGATTATTTTCTGGTATATTGGCACAGGAAGTATAAAAAGCACAAAATACACAAATACAAAACACAACTGTAAATGGATATTAAATAAATACATGTACAAAATACAATATACAAATAAAACATGCAAGACAACGTCCAAGAACAACATCCAGGACATTTTCCGTAACCATCCTGTGGTCAGAGGTTTATGTTACAAAATATGAGCAACAAAACTTTTCCATGACATTTGATACATTTGGTAAAAAATGTCTTAAAAAATGTTTTAAAATCCAAGTTTTCCAGGACTTGTGGGAACCGTGCTATTTAATCTGTTGGTTTGACACCTCACAACAGATGTTGCTGAACATGTCTGCCAAATTGTTTCAACATGGCAACAAGCAGAGCCCAACCTCTGACTTCAGAACACCCCTTAAGGAACCTATAGGTGATTACAGAGGGTCGATGTTTCTACGAGTCTATGGCTACAGGCAATTTACCAACCCCTAGGTTTTTAATCAGGCGATATGATGGTGAAGTCATTCCTGCCACTCTCACCTTGCTCCTTGTTGTTGACTTTGACCTTGAGGTTCACGTATGCACACGCAGGTCCAATGAGGGGTACCTGGGGGGCCGAGCAGCGCTTCACTATGGTGAATTCCAGGTCTGATCCCTTCAGCTGCCGCAGAGCAGGGAGAAACAAGAAGAGGGGAAATTCAGAAACGCACTGCATTTAAAATGTGTTTTTCCCGACCCAAATGTGTCTTTGTAGCAAGCAAGTCCAAAGCCCCTTTTACACAGCCTGCTCAAGGCGGGAATGTTGCATCGTTATTCCCCCTCGCCTTCTGCATAAAACGTACAAACACATTTCTGATCGCACAAACACATTGCCTCGCATGAATCCGCCATAGTAACGTTACGCATCAACATGTTGTATACCGTGCGCAGTAGGGCTGAAACGATTCCTCGAGTAATTCGAGTACCTCGAATACAAAAAATGGTCCGAGGATTTTTTTCTGCCTCGAGGAATCGTTAGTTTAATAGAGCGCAACAGTGCGGTGCCGGAAGTAAAAATCCCATTCATTTTTCCCGTCGAGATTTTGATTAAAAGCCATTACGTCGTAACCATACAATGTATACTTACAACCGGCCGTTTTATTGTGCAATGATAGGATAGGCAACTTTAGTAACCAAAAACTAAAGGAAGGTTTCAAGAAAACAAGTTTTATTCGCGATGTCATTTAGAAGGACTGCATTACCCACAATCCTAAAGTGTAACACGACGTCTTTGATTGGTGGAGCTCGCTGTTACCATGGAAACGTTTACCTACGAAAGTCAAGTCGTCGATTACTGCTACCACTGAACTCGATCGTTTACCACACAGAGCAACCATGATTTCCCTTAGACTCATGGAAAGTTAGAGTTGTTGTTAGAGCTGTAGATGAAATGAGCTGTACATATTGAAAAATATGTTGATATAGAATATACGATGATATATGATTAAAAACAAAATAAAAATATATGATATAGCAGTGTTGTATAGTCATTTGGGTAGTATAAAGCCTAGGAATACATAATGTTGAATGAATACGTAACTAAAATCACATGTATTAAAAACGAGAAACATTATTACCTTATATAACCCATATAGCCGACACACATTTGGAATCGGCATTGTTGGACGCGCGAGCGGTGATTGCAGTCAGGACTGTACCATGTCGATGACAACACTATAGGCTACACTATGAAACACTATACATACACACATATGACACAACTTTTATTAAAAATATAAACACTATAATAATTACAAAGGTGCAAGAAGCACGCTAAACTATCGGGTTGGAAGTTGTCGGAAAGGGTTCGCAATGGTTTATGGGATGAGTTCACTTGTTCACAAAATAATGTACACAGTCTTGTACCTTTGCCTTTTCTTCCGTTTTCCAAATTCTTTTTATGCCCGAATCAAACATAATATGGTCACGACTACCATTGGCTTATTGGTTAAAGGCTTAATACTATTTTTATAAGGATTCTACGAAAAGTGGACGAGATAAATGCATGGGAAATTTACTTCCGGCACCGTTGCTGTTAAAAAAGGGGCGGTCACTGTTACGCTCTATTGAGCGGAGGACCGGAGACAAGGTAATATTAATGTAGCAAATCAGTTTGATCAACGTTAATGTATTTTACGAACATAAACGCCTGCCTTGCAGAGGGCTAGGTTTTTGTTAATTATGACTGACTACTGTCAAGTTTGTGGTTAGTTTATTACGAGCGTGACGACATGACTTCATAGAGGGTTGATTTAAAATTTAAAAGGACAGCGCTGATGAGTCTAGATGGAAATTAAGCAGTTGTAAAATTTAGTCAACTACTACGTAGCTGGTCACAGTGTGTCTCACTCTATTGATTATGTGTGTGGTTATTGTGTTCCAATACAGTAGTTGTCTTAATTGTACACTGCAAAAAGACACTGCAAAATAAATGCCTTATGTTTTTGATAACTTGAAAGTAATGTAATTTTATTTATTTTTGATATCTTGAAAGTAATTTAATTTGATTTATTTTTGTTATCTTGAAAGTAATTTAATTTTATTTGTGTTTTACTTATTCTTATTTATGTTAGCAGTTGCCTCTTTGGTAATGTTTCAAGACCAGAAAATACTTGCTAAATAAAAACAGTTGATTCTAAAAAAGGAAACCAATTGGTCATTCATTATTAAGTGAAATATGTTATTTTCTCTTGTGTATTCATAATTGCTCTTTAACCAAGCAAAAATACGTTTTATCCGATTACTCGATTAATCGATGTAATTTTCAGTAGAGTACTCGATTACTAAAATATTCGATAGCTGCAGCCCTAGTGCGCAGCAACTTTGCTTGCGTTTGAAGAGTAAGAGCAAAAGCACCTTAACACTCAGTTCACCCACCTTTATTGTCAATGTTGCTGCCCGATGCGCATGTTACACGTCACACTAGAGTCGACGCTGACGCTGTTGTGTTACACGTCACGCCGCTATGTAAAAGCACACACGGGCGGCATTAAGCCGGCTTGGTTTGGTTCTATGTAAAAAGGCAAAGCCAGTATAATGACATCTTCTTTACGGCAATATTGCGGGATCTCTGTATAAAAGGGGCTAATGATTTGTGTCAATTTGAAATTAGACACCCAGCTTGGTTATCCTATGACCTCAACGGGTATATAGCCTGCCTACAATGAGGTGGCTGTTTTGTTTGCACTGGAGTTCGCAGTAGCATGCTTGCAAGCTAGAGTACATGGTGGACACCCAATGCCCTTGTGTCTACGAGCCCCAGCGTACCTGGGTCTTCTCCTCCACAATGACGCTGGCGCTCTTGGGGACGGGGTAGGGCATGAGAGGGGCTTTGGTGGTGGCCAGGATGAACTCTGTGTGGGCTTGGATGACAGACTCCAGGTAGTCACCTGCTGGCTGGCAGTGGTAGTACACCGTGATCTCATCTGATGGCACCAAGCGGCCCTGGAAAAAAAACAGGAGAAGATCGGCAGGAGTTGAATTGGCATCATATGTCTCAGCTACCCGCGAGAAGCCCAGTTTTAGGAAGGTAATACAATTAAAGAAAATAAGGAACAAAGGGAGAAAAAACACACCAGAAAAGGAACAATAATAAAATAACAATTATTTTGGACTCTATATAAAATAAAACCTATTTTGGCATTAAGCATGGCTTGCTTCTTCTTACCTTCTTAAAAATATATTGATTTTTTTTCTAATCTACAGTGTGCACAAGACACTCCTACATAGGCACCCACACATCATTTACAGTATAGGGTTCAAGGGCAGAATAATAGTGATGGCTAGAGAGGAGCAGTCAATCAATGAAGACTTTATAAGCCTTCCCTGTCAAGTGGAGGCATTGACTTCACCCGCTCTAGAGGATGGTGTAGATACCATTTTAAAAACAAGGGAGAGGGAGCAAGAGATCCAATATTTCAGATCTAATATCTAATATTATAGTCTTACCTTTTCACTGTATATACATGTTTAAATGTGTATTATATTGTATTTTTCATTGTTTCTTTACTATTATTATTATTTTGTATTTTATGTTTGTATATTATTTGACTTGCTGTGCTTTGGCAATGTACATGTACGTTTCCCATGCCGATAAAGCCCTTTGAATCGTGAATGGTGAGAGAACCGCTGAACCTTCCTCCACATCAGGGAAAACCAAACAAAACATTACACTACCCGACAACACCTCCTCCCACAAACTACTACAAAAACATCAACAAACGGTTAAATTAAATTCCCAACACCAGGGTGGAAACATTCTTAGCTGAACTCAGTTTGAAATAACAGGAGGTATTTAGCCTGGCTGGGAGCCCACTCGCGGCCACCCGCCATAGGAGCACGGAAAAAACGGTTTGTGTTTTTGTGTGAAAACAAGAGGCCGGTGGCTAATCCGCCTTTGCCTGCCGGACCGCTTCAAAGGCACAACGTTACAATGTGAAAGGGGCCAGGCTGTGATTAAGCCTCCATTAAGCCTCCTTTCTTATGATGGAGAAATTTCTCACTGTGATGCTGCAATGGAAAGATTCGTCGACGGCTCTAAAATTTTTTTTTTTTAAAAACAAGAAAAAGAAAAACGTGCATTGGACATGACAGATGGCCACGGAGGGAGACCAGAGAAGGGAAATCAAATAGAGAAAAACGAACCCAATATGATAATGTATATCCGTTACGTAGCTCCGTATACCAAATGACTCCAAAGCAGATATGGCGATATATTCTGAGAAGAGTTATTCCACATTTAAGACGCACAACAATTGGCACTACATGTATGCAAGTAAAGACATGCCAAGGGGAAAGGACACCCGTCCCACAAGATAAAAATACACATTTCGGTGAAGAAAGTATAGCTCAAACCTGTAAAAAAAAAGAAATCTGGCATCCCAAATATTCACCACTAGTGTGAAGAGAACTAACTAAATCTTTGGTATTTTTAAAGTTCTGCAACACCAACGTTGACGCCTTGTCTTGTGTCTCATTATGCAGCTCTGCTCTAGGTTCTCCCAACAGTTCCATTGGCACACATTACCCCGCAGAAATCACACGGCACACGATGCAACCACATTTAACAAAGCAGACAAACGTGTTCACAACCACACTTGGCGTCACAGCAACTCCCTCCGTCTATTCTGCTCAAAACCCAGCTTTGCGTTCTCCAGCAGCGTGTTTGAGCCATCAGCCTGGCTTCAATAAAAATAGAGCGCCCTGGATTCGTCTCCCACCTTCTTGCGCAGTTTCTGAATACGGTTGATGACCTCGCGGGCCACGCCCTCATCCACCATGGACTGGTCTGGGCTGACGTCCAGCAGCACTAGGACCTGGGGAAGATGGGGTGGGGGGAGGGGAGAGCTGTTCAAGTCACGGCACACAGCAAGATCCTTCACACAACACGCTGGACGGACAGAGCTGCGCTGCATGCTCCCAGAGATGATAAGAGTTAATATTGGCATATTGTTATCAAATGATGCAGCACAGAGAGTACATTGAGTGAGAGTAGAGTGAGAGAGAGTAGAGCGTGAGAGAGTGACCTTCACTTGATAAGTGAAGGTCAATTACTGGCAATAGCCATCCTCCTGGAGACTGACATCATAGGCATGCTGAAGCAAATATAGATATGAGGACACTTCCTATTAGAGTACGTCATGAATGAGGTCAACTTTTAATAGGTTATAGTACAGCCTTCAGTTTACTAAGTAATTTGCTCATACACGTTCAGTTGTCTTGATCACTACTAACCAATCCCCCCCCCCCCTCCAAGGTGCACACGTCTCCAACCACAGAGACCAAGCAATAATTAATAGCAAGAGAAGATTAGAGAGAAATATGATGGATAGGAAGATAGCTGAAAGAAATGTGTTAAGGGAAGGGAGGAGGGAGACAGATGGGAGGTGGGGAGGGAGAGAGCGCAAGCGAGAGCGAGAGAGAGATCAGAGCCCAGTTAACTGGCACAAAGGTGCAGCCGTGTGGCGTTGGTACGGTTGAATGAGCTCTGATTGCAGAGGGCCTGTGGGGAGAGAACAGTGCTGGTTCCCACTTAGCTATAAAATGTATTTTTTTAATATCAGTCACAGTAAAGAGACGTGAATGCCATTACTGGTCAGAGAGCCGTGACAACAAAGTATTCTGAATACACCGTGGGACATATCGGTGATATTTATGACGCTTCAGCATCAAGACTTGATGGGAGCCTAAGCCCGAGAGTGACTCAGCATGAGGTGCAATGGGTAGGGCTCTGGTGCTTATTATTGGACATCACACAAAAGGAGATTGACAGAAAAGGGAAAAGGTAGCATAGCACAGCATAGCATAGCAGAGATGGAATGACTAACATGAAGAATGGCTGCGTTTTGTGGTCTGGCCAATCGGAAGAGAGTCTCCAACATAGGAGCGTAGGGGGGCGTACCTGAGAGTCAGAGTGGGCCTCGTACTGGGCGGCTGAACCAGAGCTTTGATCAAAGGTGTACATCAGCCTCAGGTCCTCCTCGTGCAGCTCGTGCCCGTCCACCGTGATGGAGCCTGGAGACCAGACATGGCAGAGAGATCCAGTGAGAGAATCGTTATTCTGTTGCCGTCAATTCTCATTTTATGTTTGCCATCACCGCTAATGAAATTGGCCGCTGAGCATAATGGAGACTTAACTTTGTTAAAATGAATTGTATTGTAATTTTTTGGCGGATAAACAAACAAAACCTATACTTAAATATCGAAAGGGTTTCAAATTATAAACTGAACTTCAATGAGATCTCTCAGCCTATCTGCCAGTGCGTGTGCTTCCCAGCCCTGCAGATCCAAGCGGCTAAAACTATACAGGCTTGAAAACAAAGTCAATCTAGCCAGGATCATCTCTTCCCGTTGGCGACAGTGGATACAATTACCCATGTCTGTGTTCTGGGTAAAAACCATGACGGTCTTTCCTCTTCCACACCCTGAGGGCGGGTGAAAAAGTCAGTTTTGTCTGTAATCCTGGATTTCCACGCTTTGATTTCCCTGAGCCCTGGCACCCCCTTCACCCCCCCCTCTCTATTAACCCCTTCCTACAGCCTTCTGATAACGATGAAGAGATCAGACACAGAATATTTATTTTACAGCCACCTTGCATTACATGGAACAAACCTGCGCTGATGCCGGTGGACATTTCACCTGGACGCAATCAATACCTTCCATAAAAAGCCTAATTATATCCCAGCGATTGTTGACCGACTCAAAGTCGGACACATGTACAGAAGCTTGGCTGTGTGGCGCGTTACCTTGGGGCAGATCATTTGGACTGTCACACTTCCCTGTTGAATCGCCATTGGACAACTGTAATCTCACACTGCTTTCCACTCTTCTCCTTCTCTTGCCAACTGTGTTTTATTTCTCATTATAAAACGGATAAATCCAGTCCTTGATTCTGATTGGCTCAAAGCCGATGTGAAATACTAGCAATTCATTTTTTAGCATTAATGTGCCTGTATGCTAAAGCCTGTATGCTAGCCTGTGTTGCTCGGCAACCATTTTGCTGTCTTGAGAAACTATATTGCTTGGCGGAAAAATTATGATTTGTTTTCAATGATTGCATTTTATGTTGCCGTTTGTTTATTTTGTGAAATCTAACTAGGTAGTCTATAGTAATCGATTTAGTCACCGTTTTATAATTGTGCCTAACAACGCCCCCTAACTGTTGTACTAAATCACTGTAAATCACAGCCTCTCGTGGCTTATTGCTTAATACCGCCACAAGTGTATCCACCCAGGCTGACAAGTCAAGTTCTATCCGTCTCTCCTGCCTGCATCCGCCCTGCTGTCAATATCCATCGGATGGACTTAAAGAGCACCAAGTAATTGGAAATTGGAGGTTCCCACAGCCCCGCTGACCTCCGGAGGAGCGCTATGGCTCTCCATGCGGCTTTTCCCATTAATTGGAGACACGGGAAAACCTTGGCACTGACAGTTCATGTGGCTTTTAGTGGCGGTAACCTACAAAAGACGGACTTGTGGAGTAAAACCTGAATTAAAAACCCTCCATCAGGTTCATATCATGGGCATCTCATTTGTTGGTTGCCTTGGGTATTTATACGAAATATATATACGTCCTGTTATGGGCACTATGTGCACAGGCTTGAAAGAGGTCAGAAAGTGGGTCACGACAAGCCACGCTGCCCAAGTGGGGAGCTCACTAGCTGGTTGAACCACCAAGCCGCCCTGGGGACGGTTTAGTATTTAGTGGGGGAAAAGTAGCACTGTCTGTCTGTCACGCTATTCAATGAAGTTTGAAGAGACGCTCCTTGAAATCTATTTGAAAATGTAGGAGCTTTGTGTTGTTTGTTTTTGTAGAAAGTCTTCAGAGACAAAACCTAGCTCAGTCTGCCCACCCAGTTGATGAAAATCGGGGACGTGCTAGTTACCAATCACGCACGCACACACACACACACACCTGTCTTCTGGAAGGCCTCCAGTTGCTCGCTGGCCAGCTCCTTAATGGAGGCCGTGATGGCTTTGAAGGCTCCTTTCAGCCTCTTCCCCAGCACCATGTGGTCGGGCTCGGCTCGCAGACGGATGCCATACTTGTCCTTGTCGGTCGAAATGGTCAGTTGGCGCACATTGAGCTCCTGCAAGCAGTGACACAGAGATGTAGAAGGAATTGCAACACACCTGTGTCTTCATGGGCTTTGGAAAATTGAACTGAAAACACTGAGGGGGAAAAAACCCCAATAACAACACTCCAATAAGAATAGGCATTATTTAGCCAAATATCTGATCAGCCTGATAATTCAACATAAAAGGCATACAATCTTCCAATCTAACCCATTTAGCAGCACACTGCCCTCCTTGGCAGTGTGGCCATATTATCCAATTCTGAAGAAATATACGGATATGTGACACGGTCACGGCCCACAGAGAGGCCCAAGTGCTAACCTTAGCTAGGAATTGTGAAATGTCCTGCAATTACAGGTAGTGCTCCTTAAATTCCAGAAGAATCTGGAATATAACATATGATAACATAACTTCACAAAGTTTATTTACATTTGATAATTTGAGATTAGGTTTTGTTTTTGGGATGACAATGCAGTATTCAATAAAGTTGTTCTTACAAATGCAAAAGGTGGAAGAATATCCAAGAGCTTATAATCAATAAACTAGTAGTTTACTCACAGAAAATGCACTTGAAAACAACATCACCAACTGGATCCCTTCCAGTAAAACTAATCCAGTTCCAATTGTGTCTAAAACGCCAAATGCCAAGCCCTGGTTGAAGCCCCTAATTTGCAGTCGGTACACAGAAAACCAAGGTTGGCTGCTTGGGCGGAGCACCTCTACTGCTCCCAATTCTGATCAACAATAAGCCTGTTCACTGGAGTAACGCAATAAAAGTCAAGCTTAAAGGTCAAAAAATTTTCTCCAACCCGAAAATGGCAGTTTTGTGAGATAAGACTAACTGAGACTAAGACTGGGTTATAAAGCTAGGAGAGATTCTGCAGAGGGTGGAGGAGAGATGCGGGGGGGTTGGATAGTTGGATTGCTGTCACTTTGAAGAAGCCCTTGATAGAAGAAGAAGAAGAACAACAACAACAACAACAACAACACAGAAAGTAAGATGGAGAGGACGAGGTGTCTGTCTCAGGGTGTGTGTGTTCGATCGGCCGCTGTGCATCGTGTTGATAGAAGAATAAGAATACAAATAGGAGAAATACCACAACACTGAACTGGGGGAATCTCATGGCATCAACAGACTCCAACAGTGCTTTTGATTAAATTCACAATAATCTATAATTAATCTTAAAGAATTAACCTTCCTTTTCATTCCCCCTTTTAATTTTGCTTGCCTTCGTGAAAATCTCTTCTGTAATGATTTCTTGGAATTGAAAATCATTAAACACACAAAAGGGGGGAAGCAGCGTTTTCCCCTAGAATTGTTTTTTCAGCAGCGGTGCTGTTGTGCGCTGTAAGTCCACGAGCAAGCGACGCCGGCCCGTATTCGTGTGTGTCGGAAAAGCTTAAAATTGATAAAATTACAGCAGAATCATTATAGATAGGATTATTCATGTTTGCCTTTTGTGTCTTAAGTTACTTTATTTACAGCTTTCGACATTTATCTGTAGAAATGAATATCAAAAAATGAAATGCCACAGAAAATGACTTACACCCTTTATTTAAAATGTAGTGTTAACAGTGGCTTCTGAGTTACAAACATTTTCTCAAGCTCAGTGACATAGCCACTCTCACTCTGCCTGTAAGCATTTTATTTTTCTGGTAGAAGAGCTCCAGGGCTCTCATATAGGGGAATTCGTTGATGGGGGGCCCATTGATGCTCACGCGTGTACAAGTGGCCAGATGCTCTCCCTGTAACCTGTTCCTACTGCTTCCTTCCTGCTAACAAGCGGATCTAGCTGCTAACAGCCACCGCTGCAACCAACAAACTCCACAAATCCATTCAACAGCTCCGCCATCTACAGTCAGACACGCACGGCTGCTTATATACTGCCGAATTACAGCCCAAAACTCGTGCTAACGGCTCGCTGCTCCGGTGCGAGTGTTTTGCAGGCTAGCGAAACATCCTGGCGTCGACTATTTAATGTAAGTGGCGTTTACCAACCCCTTGGTGCTCCGATCTCACACTGCATACGGTCTTGATAGCCCAGCATTAACATTTCAGTCCTGTCTCGTCTTGTCAACGAAAACAAAACGTACATTTCGTCACTGTTTTATTTTTAGCTCGTCAACGTCTCGTCATAGAAAAAAGGTTGTTGGCAAACTTTTTTCGTCATAGTTTTCGTTAACGAAATTAACACTGGCTAGCCCCCTTCACTTTTCCAGCAGTTGGGGAAACAACATACAAGACTTTTCTTGGTCTTGAGAAGCTGCCGCATGAATTAACTGACACACTGTAGCCTATACTGTGCATTTAGTGCCAGATTGACAACTTACTGCTAAACTTTCCCTCTGCTCGGCTCACATTCACTGCCGCTCGCTCTCACTCACCCTCCGTTACGTTACGCACTGTCCTATTCCTTAAGGAGCTATGCTACCTATGTCTGGGAAGAATGGGAGCGGCACTCATAATTCAGCGATTCCCTCCGAGTTCTAATAAAGTAATGGCCGCCTTACTTCCAGGATGTACTTCTGCAGGGACTGGATGTCTTTGAGAGCGTCCGTGTCCTGGTGGATCACCACTACCTCCTTCAGTGGATACTGAAACACACGCGCGCACACACACACAGATAAGAAAAAAACATGTCATCTTGTAATTTGTATATGCCAACACTTTTGGTCCTTTTCATTAAAATAGGTTGAATGCAATGGATGCTATCATATTTTTTGATGCAATCTCATTACAATTCATTTAAATTCCTAAAGGACACACAATCACAACATCGTAATATATTCACTTGATATACAATGCAAATTGAAGACAATGTAATAATATCAATATCAAATTGTATTGAAATATTGTCAGGTCGGCACAACCTTCGCAAACAAGAAAACACAATTAAATGAGTCTAACAATAATATCGTTAGATTAATTTAATTGTGTTTTGAGAATGAACATCCCAATGTGGAATTTGTGACAGGCGAAGTGAGGTAAAGTTGACAACTTACCTTAACAGGTAGAGTCTTTCTGTCTCGAATCACTCTGCCCAACTCAATCACTGACTGCATCTGGCAGACGGCACTCTCTATGCGCTTGTCAATCAAACTCTCCCTATCACACAGAAAGCAGAGAGAGAAAAATATCTTGGATTAATACCTCAGCCTTCGACGTTACTTAAAGCGGCGGTGGCAAAGTACCTTACTTTTTCATATCTAATGGGACAGCTGGTCATTTGTTATACAGAATAGCAGTGACACCATCTCAGGCCTCCAGCAGGACAAGAAGGTCAAGAGCTAGTCCGGGAAACGCCGCCGCCGCCGACGATGCATCGACATTCGTCTTTAAACTTTGGAATCGGTCAGTGCAGCAAGAGGACTTGGCTGGTGAACAGTACACCTGAACACCTCTGCCTTTTAACCGTTCCGAATCAATGCGCTACAAATCCAACACTCACAACAATGGTCAAAGACAACTATCCACCAGATTTTTTCAGATGTTTCCTTGACAATGCAAAAACAATATGCTCAAAGCACAGCGGAAGAATACTTTAATTTCAGCTAAGTCGACAAAAAAACAATTACGTTATAGATGTAACTAATATCTAATCATTGTTGGTAATGGTATAAGCGGAATAAACCACTCTGGGCTGTCCCATTATTGGAAAATAATGTATTTCAGTGGTGGTAAACTATCACCACCCCCGGCATGCATAAGTACCCGATCCCTATGTGATGTGTATATTTCATTATACACTAATTATAACATACAAGTCCGTTCCGCTAGATGCCACTAAATCCTACACACTGCACCTTTAAGAGAGAGTCTGTCTCTCTCACACACACACACACACACACACACACACCCACCCTACCTGACTTGGGGGAGCATGAGATAGTGGATACTGCTGGCGTCCTTCTCCTCGACGGAAGTGGGGTCAATGAGGTGACGCAGGTTCTGGTACATAATCTCTGTGATAAAGGGAGTGAACGGAGCCTGGGGGGGGGGGGGGGGGGGGGGGGGGGGGGGGGAGATTAATCACTTCCTGTTCTTCAGACACCCTTACTTCCCCTTACTCTTCCACAAGACTGGGACTGAAATCAGATGGGCTATATATATATATATATATATATATATATATATATATATATATATATAAAATCACTTTGTGTTTTGTTTGACAAAAATGGTCCAGTGTGAGTGCATGTAATGCTCTTGATTACTGGAGCATTCAGTGTATTTGCATAGTTCCTAAAATGAACATGTACGTGTTTGGTGTTAGCTAGGCAAGTGCTCGTCTCTCGCCACACATGTGAGCATCTTGGCAATGTGTTAAAAATAACATTTAAACTCCTACATGCTCATTATTCATGAACATATCCACACACACACACACAAACGCGCACACCATTTTCTCTCCGTCTCACGTGCACAGATTAACACACAGTAACCCGGCCTTCGTATCACATCGCTCTCCATTTCTCTCGCTCTCCATCTCAACTCTTGTGTTGAGATGGAGAGCGTGTGTGCACGCCGGTAGCCTGGTGCGCGCGCCTACTGGCTCTGACTCACCATCAACCTGCACATGGAGAAGAGCACGCTGAAGAGGGTCTCCAGCGCCCACAGGCAGTCCTCGGTGCCACTCTCCCCCTGTAAACGTTCACACAGGCATGAGTGCAGGCCCACAGAGAAGCACCAGGAGCAAGTAAATCATACACTGCGGCACGCAATCCGGTGTTTGGCCTCTGCCGACTGCGCAATGCGAGGCAAAATCGCCCCAAACAAATATACATTCATACATGATACATTCAGGCTTTCCGTACCACTTTAGTTAGTGACGAACCAAAAAGCACAGGACTCACCTTGAGCCGGCGACGGTTGGTCCTCACGTACCAGTTGGTGAGCATGTCCACGAACTTGACAAGGCGCGGCACCACTGTGTACAAGCGGTACGCTGCAAGGAGACACCAACGTCACTTTTCTGGAAAAACTGGAGCAATGCCGTACGCAGTGCACCTAGACGGAAACTAGCCGCTTTGAGCTAGCGTTATGTTATCTTCTTATTCTATTCTTCTAAAAATTAATATAAAAATGCAGGGTTCTCACCGTCCATCTCGGCCTTGAAGAACTGAATGAGGGACTGCGTGAAGGACTGAATCCACTTGTCCATGATGTTGTCACTCTGCTTGACGCTGCTCTCGTTGTACAGGAACACAACGTCCTCCTCCTGGGAACCCCCGGACATGCATAAACACCAGGAAAACATGAACAACTAGCGCACAAGCATGGCAAACCTGTAGGGCTTTTAGGGATTCATGGACATGTCACCATTTAGATTTAAATTGCACAAGTTTGTCTTTCATCAAAACAGCTCGAAAGAGACATGTTTTGTATAAAAATAAAAATATAGAATTATTTCAAATCAACCCATTTATTGCCTTGCTCTAAATAATTAAAGATATTGCACCAAAGTAGAGTAACTGCACCAGGAAGAGCCCAGGGAAAGTTAGTGAAGGAATGCCGAGGGTCTAAAACATGTACGTATGTACCTTCTCCAGCCTCTGCACATTTTGCACAAGGAAGCGGTAGGCGTTGTACCAGGGCAAGAAGACGTCCTTCAGCACGTCTCGCACGCCCTCCTCCTTGAAGCGCAGGTTCTCGGCTCTCACCACCGGAGAGTTGATGAGGTACAGTCTACACACACACGGACGGACATCAGTGAATAGGTGAATTGCCTCTTACATTGGGCTGGCTCAGCAGGTAGAGCAGGTTGTCTGGCAACCGGAAGGTTGCCGGTTCGATCCGCGGCTCCTGCTAGCTGAGTGTGAAGATGTCCCCGAGCAAGACACCACACAACCTTAACTGCTCTCAATGAGCTGGCTGTTGCCGTGCATGGTTGACACCGCCGTCGGTGTATGAATATGTCTCTAAATGGGTGAATGTGAGGCACTAGTTGTAAAGCGCTTTGAGGGGCCACTGCTTAGAAAAGCGCAGTCCATTTACCATTGACACAATCAGCACATTTACATAAGAAATGCAGTACTTTTCTTACAAACAGTCAGTGGACTAAATCACATACATATTTTTATTTTTTTAAATGGAGGGGGGAGGGCATATATGTAAGAATGTAAGAAAGACATCTAACAGATGTTATATGATATACATAATAAACTAAAACCAAATAATATAATTTACCTCTACCATCTGCACTTGCAAAGGAGGCATATGAAACAAAACATTGTTAACTGAGGCTTTGAAGACAAATGGACTACAACACATCATTCCTACATTAAAGTGTGTGTGTGTGTGTGTGTGTGTGTGTGTGTGTGTGTGTGTGTGTGTGTGTGTGTGTGTGTGTGTGTGTGTGTGTATGTGTATGTATTTGCGTACGTGCATGCGCATATGCTGCTATATTCATTAAGCCATATGGCCAAACCAACCATTTGCCTCCGGAGGACACATAGGAGGACAAAATCATTTTTTAAATATTTGCGCCAGGCTGAGTGCAAGTCTGCTTTTTTTTTCATACAGTTAGCAAAGTACATGTGTAATGTTTACCCTTTGACACCTTCAACAGTCAATATGACCTCAAACATGAATCTCTGACTCATACTACTCATATGGATGGACGCATTCATTTTACACAAACACAGGAGCACGCAAGCATGGGGAGGGGGGGGAGGGCTCACCTGAGGGCATCGGCCCCATAGCTCTTCACAATCAGCGATGGATCCGGGTAGTTCTTCTTGCGCTTGCTCATTTTCTGCCCATCGCTGGAGGACACACACACACACACACACACACACACACACACACACACACAAGTATGCAATGACATGTAAGAAACCATGCATGCGGTTGGTATTCAAATGGGCCAAGTCTTTTCGGGTCAGCGGGCCTGATTGTATAGCGCACAGAACGGAGCGGGGCTCAGCGCCTCCGGGCCCCGAGGGGCAGCCACCGAATGAGAGCAACGCTCACGGTTAAATGTGTCCCGGCCCACGTACTGACACATATACATTCACTGTACTGGATGTAGCCACCGCCGTTAACGCTAGCTGGTCGCTACGGTGACCATTCAGAAGAGAAGAGAGAGGAGAGGACAGCAAACGGGTGTGAGGATTGGAGTGGAGAGTGGGAGGGGGATGGGAGGGGGGAGAAGAGAACAATTAAAAAGGCACTGAGGGAAAGATGAAAGGGTAGTGGAGTTGTAGGAGGCAGATAAGAAGGCGTGGATAAATAGGTTACAAAGTGGAACAAGGGGATGAGGAGGCTTGTCGGTCACCGACCTAGCGAGCACCAGTCCGTTGACGATGACGTTCTTGAAGGGTGCCTTGCCGAACAGAGCGGTGGACAACACCAGCAGGGTGTAGAACCTGGTGGACACAGCGCGGGGGGGAACAATAGGCCGGGTCAAGACAACATCCATCGTGCCATGGATACTTACATAATACAGGGGGGCCGTTTGCCAAAAGCCCAGAGGCGCCTAGATGCCTATTTCATGAATCTGGAATTTTATCAATCCAATCTCATCGCCCTCTTGTAGCCATTTTTTGTGGCATGATGACCATCAGCCAATCATTGTGTGCTCTCCTAAGCCTGCAGGGGGCATGGCTGTCATGGCCGTTTATCCCTTTTCCATTTTATCATCGTCCACCCATCTGTGCATCCATCCATCCATGCTTTTCTCTTTCAATCCACCCCATCCATCCAGCTGACTTCCTTAGTAAACCTGCAACCAATGTTGTTCTTTTCCTTCCGATACATCCATCCCCTTTATATATTTTTGATGAATTCAATCGACCCATCCATCCATCCCTCCATCCCTCCCTCCCTCCCTCACCATCCTCTGGTCTGGTCGATTCCCTCGGCGATGAAGTCGGCGGGGAACGTGTCCTCGAACTCCTTCTTGTTCTCGAAGGGGTAGTGGGCCTGGGCGTAGGGCATGCTGCCACTCTCGAACCAGCAGTCGAACACCTCCGTGATCCTGCGCAGCACGCCCTTACCACAGCGGGACGGGATGGTGAGGCCGTCGATGCTGGGAAGAAATCAAGCAATCGCTTATTCAAGCAGCGGCCTTAAGACTAAGCCGAGTCCATTAGATGAGTCACTTGCAAAGCCGACGCCAGAAATAAAAACACAACCAGGGTTACAAGAGATTACAGCAGATGGCCGGGAAACCTGCCGCGTTCAACCCGCTGCCAAAATGCACACCTGTGTGCGCCTTTGTAAAGTTTCAAACACGGCCAATATATTACGTTTTTCTTATTTGTAATAGTGTACAAAAGCCACACACATAGCCCGCTAAGCCATAGCCCAAATGTGCAAAAGAAAATAAATGACAAAAAAAATAAATGATGAAAGAAAACAAGTTTTTACCAACACATGTACCAGCAATTAAGGGTTTGCGTGGTGTGGTGGTGGTGGGGGGTGGCAGGTGGGCGAATTGATGTTGCGCTGCGTGCGTTTCATCACAGAACAGCTACGATGTATTCACCATTCCCCACTAAATGAGGAACACGGACTTTCTTATTTGCCAACGTAACCTCCAAACTGCATCACATTGAGCCAATGTTTCCAAACGACTGTTTCTATTCACCTGATGTGCACCTAAACACAGGAACGTTGTGTGATCCCCTCATTCCTTGTTCATAGTCAAAAAGATGGCCCACTTCCTTCGAGGAGATCGAATGTAAAAAATAATAAAGGACACCGGCACAGAGAGGGCACCGCAGGCATGTCACAATAGATGGCCAGACACACACACGCCGCAAACAAGGGACCAGCAGATGTACACCACCTCGGCCAGGTAATCTTCCCATCAGTGACTCACCTCTCCCGGTGGAGATCAGTGACTTTGACGCCGGACAGTGCCTCCAGTTCAGCCATGGAGCCCACACACACCACCTGGAGCACGCGCACACACACGCGCGCGCACACACACACACACACACACACACACACACACACACACACACACACACACACACACACACACACACACACACGTAATGAATGGTACTATTGATAAAAAAGTCAAACAATACTGGAGGAATATAGGGTGTGAATACATTCGTGGTTGTCGATTCTTTTTTTAATATATTTTTTGCCAATTCATTGTGGCTAAAATGTGTTCCAAACCAATAGGAAATGCTATTGATTTGTTCTAGTTTAGAATAAAGAGTTGGCATTAAACCTCACGTTGTCATGTTCTGTCACCCCAGACTAACACTCAATCACTATAAACAGATCTCTATTCTAATACAGGCCTACTTTTACATACTTTTGACTGGAACTTTCCCTTAAAAAAGAAAGTATGTATAAAGTGCGCTGTCTGGTCTCCTCAGAGAGTTAACCTGCAGACTCTGTTCCACTTTCTACCACAGCGGCAGGTGACATGGCCCAGATACACACACAGACACGGAGGAGACGGAACGAAATGGTGACAGACAAGGAAAAGATGGCGACGCCGAGGCTGAAAGCACAAAAAGACTGCGAGATGGTGAAAAAAGGACGGGAATGAAGACGCGGTACACCGGCACACTCGCGCAGGCACAAACTCTGTTGGTTTTTTCGCTTCGAGGGCGCGAGTTTAGGCTCATGGATTGTGTCGGAGAGGCACAGGGGAGACGGAGTGAAATGGGGAAACAGTCACGGTGCTATTTCCAGCAAGCAGGTCGCTGGCTGTCCCTCTTCTCGGCAAGAGAGTTACACTTCGTTTTTCAAATACTCCAACAACCTAATTATGGCATTATTATTCCACTAAGACAATTGGGTTCATCACTTGCCAGGCTTTAGAACAACCTTCAAGATTGCAAGATTAAAAGCTCCCATGTTATTTCACTGAATACATTTGACATAATCAAGTGTTTCAGGGAGGGTGTGGCACATTCATACATGCTCTAACTTGATTGGCTGACTTGGTTGCAATCCAGAATCCAAAGCATACCTGGAACCAAATCTTGTTTTAATTACCATGATTTATTTATAGAGGAACAGGGATACAATGGCATACTCAACAGACCTTTTTTTTCAGCTCAAACATGACGCTTCTGACAATATACCAGACAAATATAACAAAGCTTGGCCTTCAAATTCAGCATTTTTTTCTCTTCGTAAGGTTTTTGATTTCCCTTCTCCTCTCTTTTGTTCTGTTAAGTATGCACTCAAACATGTACTTCAGAGAAATCAAACTAGTCTTCTAGTTTTATGTTTAGGTTTATTTTTTGCACATACCTCAAATAGCTGCAAGAGTCTTTTTGAGGACATTTCACTACGCAATGACACACAGAGACCTCAACTACACTGTCACCATTATGAGCATGCTGTTCCAAAAATTTAATATTCAAGTTTATTCAAATAGTAATGTAGGCCGCTGTCTGCACTGGGTCCCGACTGATGTGATGTAGTGTTATATGTATTTTGTAATGGATTAGTAACTGCTATTACACAATTTTGACATGCTTTACACCAACCAATTACACAAGTAACACAAGTTAATGATATACATTTAAGGAGTGGGGGGGGGGAAATCGATTCACGTAAGAATCACGAATCTCATCTTCTTTGATTCTAAATCAATTCACAAATGCCAAAAATCGATTTTTAGAAGAAGAAAATAAATCGTCGTGGTTTAAATCAGTGGTCACTAACCGGATGTCGAAGGCATCGGTTGATGTGATCCGCCCACAATGTGAGCCAGACCATCTCCGTATGCCTCGGTTTTCCGTGCCAGGACAATTATTTGTTTACATTTCAGACAATGGTGTAAGGTTGGCAAGAAGGGGGAAGTTGGACCACAGCATCTATTCGTCTCCTTCCGTTTCAGATTTATAAATACATTTTCGGGTGTAGCGCGATAAAAGTATCGATTGTAAGCAAACGGAGCACAACATGACATTTTGACTTGGTAGTGATATTGCACTTAAAGAGGTTGGTGACTGACCACTGGTTGAAATTGTATCCTCACTGCTTGCAATGTTGAAATCCAGAATCGATTTTGAATCTAATTGTGACCCCAGTATCGAAATCAAAACAAATTGTGAGATCAGGGTTAGGGTTTCTAAGCCTAAACCTAACCCTATATATAAGATTCACACCCCTAACATTTAGATCAATAAATATTAATCCCCTCATACATTATTTTTGTGTAAGTGTGTGTGTGTATGTGTGTGTGTGTGTGTGTGTGTGTGTGTGTGTGTGTGAGTATGCATGTACTGCTGACCTCCTCAAAGTCATCGCTGACCCACAGAGGGATGGGCGTGCCCCAGTAACGGTTCCTGGAAATGGCCCAATCGCGTGCATCCCTCAGCCAGTTCCCAAACCGCTTCTCTCCTACAAACTCTGGAACCCTGGAGAAGGAAGACCAAATATAAATTAAAAATGGTGGCGTCATGTTTTGCCGCTTAGTAATGCTGTTGAGAAATCATCCATGGCTACAAACATATCGTTTCAAGGGTTTTGTTTTTTTTGCACGACGGGACTCGCACAAAACACGATGAACAGTGAATTATTACGTTCATCAATCACAGGTGTCATCACAGTGACCATCGGTGAAACGTGTTGCACGTGTCGCGCCATGGGCACAGTACTTCTCCAAATTACAATTTTATCAAAGTGACCTCTATTCATTTCCTCTTTCCCATTTGGTACTAAAAATTTAATCCGTTTTTAGAAACTCAATTGCAAAGGTCAACCTATTCTCCAAGGAATCCTCCTCCCCTTCCACCTCTTTACCTCTTTATAATGTTCTCTCCCGCTCCCACTTCTCTCCGATTTGCTCTCCCCTGCCACAGCCCCCCCCCCCCCCCCCCCCCTCCACTCCTCTATCCATTTTCAGCCCCCCCCAGTGTCTGGGCCACGCCATATTGCTCAGGAGACTAGCACAGGGGGTATAAATCGCCGTCAGGTTGCACCGAGCAATGAGTTCATCAATTCCCATTTGTAAGAGCGGCCCCTAATATATCAATTTAATGATTTCATTCCTGTGCCACACACACACACACACACAGGCACACACACATACACACAGTAGGAATGACCAGTTGAGAAAGAGAGAGAGGGCGGGACTGGTGGTCCATGCAGGGAGAAAAGGAAGAGACAATGGCAGCATCTGAGTGTACACTGTCAACTAGAGGAACGTACACAAGGGAGGCGAGAACATTTAAAGAGCACCCAGGAGAAGGGAGTCGGTGGGAAGGACAGAGTGGATGAGAAAGGGGGGAGATGGAGCGACGGCAGAGAGAACGGGGCATGCATGACATTAAGAGGATTGCAGCAGAGAATGAAGCAGCAGAAGGAAAATAGGCGTAGTCTCGATCCGTCCTCCATTTCTAGGTCAATCTGGGACAGCAACAAGGAGCTTTGTTCAAATACTCCTCTCCTAACGTCTTTGAGGTAAATACACAGTGGAATTGCACCCAAGCACCTGGAGAGAGCCGTCTCGTTTAGCATTCTCAAACCATGTGGCCATTGATTTACCATAGCATAGATATCATAGCATATCAGACGCACACAGGATGCAACCGTCCACTAGAGAAAAAGTAGGACTGCATTTACTTGGAAAAAAAACCCCCACATTTTCTTAATCATCATTTGAATTAAATACTAGCATACAAGCATTTGTTATAGATACCATCAATACCCAATTCACCAACAGCAAATCATAACTCATGACGAGCCTTCTTCTAACAATGTGCATTAAGGGCTTGGAGAAATCAAACAGAAAAGCTTCATATAGGCATCCCCCTCAGCGGGCAGCCCACCCACACACAGGACAGGAACCAGCCTCTGTGTGTGTGTGTGTGTGTGTGTGTGTGTGTGTGTGTGTGTGTGTGTGTGTGTGTGTGTGTGTGTGTGTGTGTGTGTGTGTGTATGCATCTAGGCATAAGCGCTAAATCTAAGCGGGAATATCTGCATGTTAAAGAAGAGTGATCCTTCCTTTTGTCCTTTACATGCCATGTGAATTATTCAAAGCCCAGTCAACAAGACAGTATCCACATGTCTTCTGCATACTTTACAGGCCACTTGAAAAACATTCACATATATGCATTAGAGTCCCATGCATGTGGATGTGTTTAAGATTTGAAGAGGCTGGCACACCTTGCATCAGTCGGTGACTTGGCCCTAAGAGAGTGTGTGTGTGTGTGTGTGTGTGTGTGTGTGTGTGTGTGTGTGTGTGTGTGTGTGTGTGTGTGTGTGTGTGTGTGTGTGTGTCTACCTACCAAGGCTAGCCATATATCTCAGGTTGACAGTCCCATTACCAGAAGCAGCCATGGTGGCTCAGGAAAGAGCAGTGGGGATCACCGCAAGTGATAACTTTGCAGTGACATTATACAGCACTGGCTTTTTATATACACCTATAAAAGCATTACAGTGAACCTCGTATTATTTGTCATTAGCATTTGCCACTGCTAAATCTTGTACCCAAACTTGGAATAGGGCCAGATCATAAATCACAGCTTTATTGAGAAGAAAGCACTGCTTGTCAAGCCTTTCTATAGGTTTTTCTTGTTGCTTCTCTACATGGATGTAATAACATAGTAATAGTCAAAAATTATAGCAGGTCTTATACACAAGTTTTTCTAAACGGACCTACCAGTAACATTTTCCATTGTTCTCCAACAGTTTCTCCACCATGTGCTCCACTCTGACAAACCAGCTGGGCACAGCTTTGTAGATCAGTGGGGTGTCAGACCTGAGGGTGCATAGAAATGCATGTGAGATGCAAACAACTATTCTACTGGTGAAACAAAATATATACATATATGTATATTTATTGTCTTTACAAAAAAGGAGCTGGCATGCATCTGGAAAATGAAGGCATTAAGTAATTACGTTATATATAGCAATTCTACACAACCTGCCTCAACACTTTGATTCACTGATTAACACTGATGCAAAGATAGCTCAGTTTAAACACATAAAGGACATATTATGACACACAATGGGGAAGAACAAAGACCTCTATTTATTTAACCAACTAGGCTAAACAAATGTGCAGTACAGCTAAAGAAAAATCAAGGGAGTAACCTTGAAATAAAATGACGGAGGGCCGCTGTGAGATCTCCAAGGCAAAGTGAAATTGTGAATTTCAAATGAGGGAGCTAAAGATGAAAACATCAAGGTCTCCAGCAGCTATTGAGTTATTATATCTACCACAGTCAAGCCTCCAACATAGAGGGCATCATAAAAGAAGAAAATCAACACTGAGCACACTAGCAGGTATAGTATTTACAGTATTAGAAGTATTATAGGGGGACACATTCACCCATATGCAGAGGTGCTGCATCACCTGACCTGACGCAATATCAGCAGTACATTTAGAATAAGATGAATCATGTAATTAAACTGTATTTTAGGTAACTTGCTACATTTGGTATGGAATTAACAATGAGTAACAACAAACAACAGCTCAATGTCGCAATTTAACATATTCAAGTAAGGCACCCACTTTAAACAAGATACAAAATGTATTTAATAATGAATTTATCGCTATAGGGAATTGTATGTCGGCATGACCATCCTTTATAGAAAAGTGTTATTTACAGCACAGTGCGCCTCCAGTCAGAGAGATGCAGCATCTTATCGTATGACCCTTAGCTACTGAGTGGCTATTTATTTAACCACCTTTACCAGCTTAACACATTTTCAAAACCAAGTGCATAAAATACATGTATTTTGCAGTGCACCAACATACAGGCCATATGTTCAAGTAGCTAGGTGTATGTCCATTTGCCCAAGAACATTCTTTTAAAAAAACACATTTTAATATGTGCATCTTGATGAGAGGAATACTCAATTTTACCTAGCTTTTTTATACATAATTTCCCAGGAGATTGTGGGAAACAGAGTATGTTACGGTTTCGTAGCCACATAATGACAGATTTTTTACTTTAACTCATTGGGCGGTTTATAATTAATCCAATTCCTCTTCATGATCCCCCTCTATGGACTTGCGCCGCAAAGAGCATACCTCCAACTATTTGCTGAGCTCAATTAATCTATTTGTGATCACATTTGTCCTCCAAAATCTTGTGTGTTTACGCCACAGAGCACGTCCATGCAAAATTAAGCTTGTGATGTGCTTACTTGTGTAAGTTGTTCTTTCTGCATCTGTGTCAATACCAAGTAGACATTCCCTGCTAATCCACCTAAATGGACCAACTCCACCAAAAGGGAGAAGACCTCAGAAAAATCTCACAATACTGAATTTGTGGAAATGCTGAACTGTGCCAATAGGAATAGCTCCATCTGGCAAGCTCATATAAAGGTATGAGGAGACTTCTGGATTACCATTCAGTCTATATTAAAATGGTAGAAATTCTGACGTAGCCGTTAGCAATAAGTTCAGGATCACCTCCGGAAACTGTTTTGTTTGAAAACCCAGCACTCACTTCTCCCTAGCTTAATCCCATCGGGTGTACGATTGCATTGCATGATGACGCCGACGGGGACTCTTTCATCCAACTATCATGCTTAAATTTGACTCCTGTCAAATTGTGACCACAGCCAATTCTTCTGCATGTGGAGGCTGGATCAATGTGTGTGTTATGGTATGTAAGCAGGCATCCATTATAAACACCATAAACTCCAGGAGATGTTAAGAAAACTCTAAAAAATAATTGTGTGGCAATACGAACGGAAACAAAAATTGACGATCATTCAAATGTTGAATTGTGGTGAAAATGTTTTGACATACAGCAACTATTTCTGCAGCTCATTCAATGGTTTTGTTTTAAATTACCTGTTACAATGCACATTCCTGGAATTGATTCATTGAGTTGAAGTTTCTAATAGCTTGAATGCTTTTTTGACACATCATTTAGCAAAGGATCGGTGATATCTCCGCCACCGATCCACTGTTGCCTGTTTTACTCACCTTTCTTCCCTGCTGTGACTGAATGTTTTGTTCTTTCTCTGCATGTTATTGTTGCTTTTAACTAACTGTACAGCATTTTGAGTTTCTGAAAAACACTATAAAATAAACGTATTACCAGCTAGACATTCTTACCTCCAGCAGAAGGGGTAGCTATGCTTGAAAGAGCTGGCGTTGACCATGCGGCCAGTTTCCTTCAGCAACTTGATGATGTTCTTGTCAGCATCCTACATTCACAAGACATAGCCATACAGAGCTCTTAAAGACAAATGTCTACAGAATCCATTCCACTGTAATCTGCATTGAAATGACACACACGTTTCATTATCGCACTAGCCTGTAAATCCCTGTGAATGCATGGCCTTTAAACACGTGATAGTTTAGCCATGGCAGAATGAACAACAACGATTGTTATTAGTATTTAACGAGACATTTTAAGAGTAATTTACAGTGGCATTTATATAATGTAACCCATTTCCTGTTCAAATGTATTAAACACTTGCAGCACAGGGATTTGACAAAATCTGTTTAATGTGCCATGTTGCTAGAACTAGTCTACTTGAATAAACAGTCAAATAGCCTTTAGCCTATTTCCACTTGTTTATGGTAGAACATCTAGTATAAATCATAAATCACCAGTGTGGAGCTCAGTTTGTTTACTGACCTTTTTTAAATATAATATAATATTATTTTTTGCCTGCCCTAGACCCTGCCCTGTTGAAAACCATTAGGGTTGACTCTGACGACTTACTGGAGCTCGGCCAGGGAATGGCCGTGTGTCCTTGTCTTAAAAGTTAAGCACCCAGGGCATCATAGGGTCAAACAAGAGGAAGCAAAGCCCACTTAATAACTGTCACTCAGTCATTCATGCCGCATGTGACATATTTGGCATGGTGTTGCCGTGAGTCAGTAGCCGTAGTTACCAGTTACAAAAACAAATATTTTCCACTCAGTGTTAAATATATTTAGAGAGTACCAAAGTGACATCACTGTGCCCGTTTGTCTGCTGTGGCAAGGTGAAATTCACATTCCAGACTAGTGCTGGTTTTAAACATGCACAAGGGATGCTATGAAGGACAGAACTAATGCATTCATCTATACAGAGTACACTTCTGTTCCTTCTACAGTTACTACCACTACAATTTATTGAAAAACATTAAATACACCCATTTAGTCAAGTAACTCCTTCAAATCTCCGTCAAATCTTGTGCCACAAATAAACGAGTGGCATTGAGGAAGGAGAGTCAGGTATAAAGAAGACTGTGGCAACATTTAACTTCTGTGCAAAGACAAAAAATAAGCCAAACATGTTTTTGAATGCACTCACGTCAAGCTTTATTGCGCAGTTAAAACACTTTTTAAACAGTTACCGGATCAGACACAAAAGAGTGGATTATTCCTCAGGCGGGTGTACCAACACCGGAGACCCAGGTGGGAGATGTTCACTCCATTTGGAACGGAGGTACCCATTTTTTAGGGAAATGGCAAGGAACGTCAAACCAATCCACTAAATAGTCACCGTTTTTTAACAAAGGACACATTACGATGGCAAGGAATAAGGGGTAAAGAATTACAGAAGGTCTATGTTTGGCAAGACAATACAACAGATAAACAGATAGCAAAGGGATGTGTTCTGCTTAAGAAAAAACAGAGGAAACGGTGGTGTAAGTGAGGCAGTGGAGATGGATTGGGTAGGCAAGGCAGCAAGGTAGTGGTGAGAGGGGAGCCACGCTACGTTCCATGGCGAAGGGGACAGCAGACAGACACTCTTCGTGTATGGGTTGGTATGATGGTAGGATGTTGCGGTGGGCGAGGAAGACTACGGTTGGTCATTTTCCCTGTTGATGCTCTGGTGGTCTCATCTGAATACTTGTTGGCCTTTAGGGGCATTTAGATCCCTGCTGGGGGGTCAGCTTTGAGCCCGAGCCTCTGCTCCTCTCCTTCCAGTAGCTTCCTGTAGGTGGCAATCTCGGCGTCCAGCCTTAGCTTAATGTGCAGCAGGTCCTGGTAGTCCTGCAGGTACTTGGTCATCTCCAGCTTGGTTTCACAAAGCTGGGCTTCCAACTGGGCAATGACAGCCTCGAGGGCATTCACTTTGTCCATGTGAGCCATTTCCATATCATCCAGCTGCTGCTCGAGGGATGCATTGCGTGCCCTCACCCCGTCGATCTGATTCTGTAGCTCAGTCACCTGGTTGCTGAACGTAATGATGTCATCCTTCATGGTTTTCATTTGGTCTTCGTGTTTGCTGGCGTGCTCTTTGAGGGTGTCAAACTTGCCCTTGTACCACTTCTCAGCCTCTTGGACATTGCGGGCAGCAACCGACTCTATCTCAGCGCGCATGTTGCGCAGGTAGGCAGCCAGGTCTGGTCGGTCACCATCAAGCTCGACGGTGACCTTGGAGTCCTCGATCTGCTTCATGAGGTCAGCCACTTCTTCGTCGTGAAGCTTCTTCAGGAACTCGATCTCTGCGACCAACTGCTCGACGCGTTTCTCCAGCTCCGCTTTCTGCAGGGTGGCATTGTCCACGTCCTGCCGGAACTCCCTGAGGATCATCTCGGCCTCCTCCTTGAGCGCCAGCTCCTCCTCCAGCTTGAGGCGCCACACTTCCACCTCCTCTTCAATGTAGCCTCGCTCAATGTCAGCCGCACCTTTCTCGTTGGTCAGGGACTCAATCAGCTCCCGCACCTCCTTGAACCGGAGCTCGTACTCCTCTCCGATGCCTGTGGGGCCTCCTTTGTAGCGGCTCTGGAGGGAGGCCAACTCTGCTTGAAGGGCAGCATTCCTTTGTTCCAGTGCCTGGACTTTATCAATGTATCCAGCGAACCTCACGTTGAGCTCCTGCATCTCCTCCTTCTCGTTGGCGTGCTGCTGGTGCATCTCGGTGGCCAGCTCTACGGCTTGGCCCTGGAACCCGGAGCGTCCTCGGCTGTCGTAGGAGGACCCACGGCAACGGGACGGGGATGGACTCTGAACCCTCACCCTGCTGTTGGAGCCGCTGACCTGCAGGCTTCTCTGGGAGTAAGATGATGCTCTCATGCTGTAAGCTCTGAGATAAACCGTGTGTTGTTGAATACAGATGGATCTCTTCTTGTACTGCTTTGAGAAAAATGCCTAGCGCTGCTCTTCGTCCGCTCGCTTGATTGATGTCTTTTGCTGGGCCCACCGTGCAACTGTCGCGCTCGCAGAACAGCCATAGGGTTTTTATGGGGTCAAAAAGAATGTCTCAGACAGACTTGAAACTCGTGCTTGGTGTTGACATATTTCAAATGCAGATTATGACAGACATGGAGAGCACTGTACCACTGAGCTCTTTATTAGCTAACGTTTCTCTGCTAGCAGCAATATCATGGGTGGAGTACAGCTCCTGGCATTTGCACCTGGGCATGAAATAGCGATCAGAGAATGTAGGGCCGCTATTCTTCACTGACTGATCTCCTTGGGCAACAGAGGGTTGGGTGTGTGAGGGAAGAAGAGGGCAATCGATGCATTGTTAAACCCTGACAATGTGCTTTGGCAGCGCTTTTTCCAATTCAACTTCCAGATGCAACTCTGGCACATCCCCTAGCTACATTCAATGCATAATAATGAAAATGTTGCGCACCAAACTGATAACCACATACAAATGTTTACAAAGAGGTCAAAAAACAAAGCCATGTTCTAGAAAGAAGAAAAAAAGCAATCTTTCACTGATGGAATATCAAGAGTGGGTGGACATCATCCATAAATAACAGAGGTCACCACCGAGCTATACATTAAACCTGGCATCTGTTGATCTATATCGAACCAGCAGTTGTCTGCAACATGTCCACAAATACTCTATACTTTTTGGCAGGCCACTTACCTTGACATACTGTCCGGCAAAGTCAACCACCTCAGCTGTGAAGCAGCCTGAGGCATCCACAGGGCAGATGGGCACTTGGTCTCTCTGGATGATGTTGTACTCCATACACACCCTGAAATCATCCTACATAAGAAAATATAGATTTCAAAACATTTAATTTCACTTGAATAATGAAGCAAAATGTTAGATCTGAATAAAATCAAAATCAAGATCAATTCATGTTAGATAGTAAAAAGAGTTGAATGTACATATTTTGTTGTTAAACTTTTCTTTTTAACTACAGTATTTAGACATTCACTAGCCACCAACTCAATGAGAATAGGATCATTATATCACACGCAGTGCTCCAAATACAACACTTGTACATGCAAATTAAGTTAAGAGACGTTGAAGTGGCAGTGACAGGATGAGGTTAACAACTTTGCAGAGACAGAGGTAGTGAGAAAGACAGAGAGAAACATGGCAAGAAAAAATATAAATACTCCTATGTATATAAATCTGCTCTTGGCAAAAGGTATCTAGGCTATTAGCAATAACCCACAAGCTCTAAAAGAATATAACACAGACACAGACAGAATCACCTATATATTACTTGATTTACAATAAGACAAGCAAAGCATACACATGAAAATATGTAGAATGTCAAATCGATACACCAATAAACACTGTAGAGCACCCCAACACATGTACAAGGATTTGTGCATGCATATTCTTTGCAGCATATTGGACTTGGATCACCACTCTCATAAAAGAAACAACTGCGCCATTTCAAAAAACATAACAAGGAAAGAAATACAGCAGGAGATATTCCTGCTGTTGAATTATCCTCAATTATATAACCATTATGAGACATATCCAACAGCGTTTTTGTACAAAACTAGGGTGATTTGGCTAGGGAGGACTGTGATGATGGACAAACAATAAACAGAGGCGAAAGAGGTATATAGGGACAGCACTCACAGCTCCAAAGTATGGTGCCTGATGGACCACTCCTGTGCCCTCCTCCTCTCTGACGTAGTTATCAGTCACCACCTGGAAGGCGCCGGACTCGCCACACTACCGTGAAAAGGCACAGAAGAACGGCATGAATGGTGAGGTAAGCGAGAGTAGAGAGAGGCCATCATAGTTTACAACGGGTAGATGAAACAAAGGAGATAGTGGATTCGGGGGGGGGGGGGGGGGGGGGTGAAGAGCAAAAGGGGAAAGTAATATCGGTCTGCAAGAACACAAAGTGTACAAACCTCAGCAAAGTATGGGAATAGAGGCTTGTATTTCTTTCCTTTCAGGACCTTGCCAGGGAATCTAAAACACAATTAGAAAAAAACATTAATTTAGCAATTTCCATCCTTCACACTGATTACTCTCTGCATCATCACCAAATCAAAAGTGAATTGCAACAGCACCAACCAACTTTGAGGACGCCATAGGGTACAGTAGATCATATGGAAAACAATATCAAAAAAACACCGTGGACCGGAACTGGAGGGAGACTCTCCACTGCGAGGAAGGAATACCTTCACAACCTCACAACGTTTTTATAGTCTCACAAATCAGACTTTAGATTAACATCTAAAGTCTGATGGCAGACGAGCTCAAATTTCATTTTCATTTGCTTCACATTTATGTCGAACCAATCATGTTGCTGGGGGCGGGGATCTGTAGACGCACATTTGATAGAATGGTCTCTACTGGAAACAACCTGACCGGCGAAACCACAACAAACGTGATATTGCTGACCATTAATCTCGGATCCAGACAAGGACTGATAACTAAAACGATAGCATCGTCATTGTTGGTATCCCTCCTTGGCCCACAGCCAACACAAACTCGGCCAGCACTGGTAAACTAAACTTTTCCCGTAGCCGGTGGAAAGACAAGCCTAAACGTCCTGTCCGGACATCAACATCTTTTAACAAAGTGTTTGTTAAAATTGTCTTCTGAAGTAGAAATACATTTGTTAAAATCGTCTTCTGAATCCTCCATCATGCCACTTGCAAATTAGTTTATCTTCAGAAGAATATATCAGTAACAAAACAGGAAATACTGCAAAATACTACTTTGTTCCTTAGGTGTGGTGCAATTTTGTGATCCAATTATCCAATAGGTGTTGAGCCAATTGCTGAGAGGTTTCCTAGATAGGCAGCAATGCTAAAACATATTGAATAACACAGTGGAGGACTGTCACATTTCAGTAGGAAGCATTGGAAACATCATCCTGAGGTTATTTGATTTGCAAAACCTCAAGCAAACATCAGATAATTCCTGTCAGTGGAGAATATCCCACAATGAAAATGAAAAATGATATACAACCACTATTGTTGGCAATGTGAGATTGCAGACAGCAGGGTGGGACACAGGATCAATGGAATGAGAAACTGAAAGAACCATGGGCCATTAAAATGTTCAATTGATTCCCTTCAATTCCAGTTATATCTAAGCCAGCAGCACCATTGAGACAGCGTCGTGTCAACTCTATTCACTCCATCGAGCTAATTATTTTACAGCAATGGTGGATCACGTAGATGCCCATTAGGTAGCATTGAGTTAAATATATTAAGAACTTTAAATATTAAGCTAGCTAATGTACTACGAAGCGAAGGCAATAGAGCAAAAACAATCATGTTACATTCAAATTGGCATCATGTCTAGGGAAATGGCATCGCATTAGTTGCCTTTCAACTTGAGCTATAGCGTCTCCAGTCATCCCGGATGGGGGATTTCTCTGCCTTTCTCTGCCTCTGAAGAGAAAGTGAGCCCTCCAAAAATGATATCACAATCATAACTGGTCTTTCTTATACGTTAAACATTCCCAACAAAAGTTGACATTACTAAACAAACATACATGTTTGACAATCTGCATACCGCTAGGATTGTTTGAACTCACAAAAAGGCTTCAATTCACACACTACCCTACCCGTTTTTTCTGCTCTCAATATGGCGTTTTCAACGATATCAGTGAGAGATAGTCCAAAGGAAATGACAGCAAATTTCTGGAATAATAGTTCTGAAATATCAGAGAGAAGTAGACAGAAAGGACTACACTATGCATTTGAGAGCTACATTCACGATATAATTTGTCGGCGGAGTATTGTGAACAAAGAGAATATTAAAATCGCCATAAAAGCTCACCGGTGCCAATGCAAGGGTCAGGCACCGAAGGGTTAATTGTATTTGTTTCATCTTCAGCTGGTAAACCATACACTTTGACTCCATTTGCTTACTAAACAGTTGGTGAATCCTCATGCAGCACTGCCAAGATGCAGAAGAGTTGGCTTGTTTAAAAAATCGGAACAAAATCTGTTAAAGGGGCAGTGAACCCAAAATCATTTTTTTCGTTCGTTTTAAACATGGAAATATGTCTTATATGATCTTCAACATAGCAATCTATGCTATTTTGTCAATGTTACTAAAATAAGACCGGAATTTAGAAAAAACAGGTGTAAAATCCTATTTTGTTGGCAGTCTCCGCCGACCAGTATGAGAGCGTTCTACTCTGCGCCGAACTCAAGTCGCGTTCATATTGTGCCGTTGAAGTGCCTTTTCCGAGGCACTTCAACGTCACGTTAAAGGGACATCGACGGTGAGAGGGTATCGCGAAGTTGCCGTGGGTCATAACCATGGGGATAACATGTCCCCATGGTAACATGTTGAATGGGGCAAGGTAGCATTTTTGCCACCCTATTGACAGTGAAATGGATCACACCGGCAAACTAACAACGTTTGATGTTTTAAGTGTACAAGCATAAGCTACTGGTAATGGTACCTTCTCTCATTAGCTAATTTCTCTTTAGCGGTGGATACACTTGTATTCATCACGTTTTTAAGAAATCGGAGCACGGTCCATTAGGGTCATCATTTCTTGGATTCTCTTGTTCTTCATTACCATGGCAACCATAGACCATGCACTTCCACTGGAAGAACATTGTGGGGGCAGTACTCACTTGTCCAACAGGGTGTATTCCCCCTCCGACTTGAACAGAGCCCCCAGCCTGGCCTCCATCATGATGTAGGTCTTCTCGGTGGCATTGTCTGGAAAGGTGCGTTAAACAGATCAGACCACTGACGGCATTGAGTGAACAAACCTAAAGCAGAGGCCCTTCGTGAGCCGTCAAGTGGGCTTCAGTGTCTCGCTGGAGGACTCTTCAACACGCCAGGAGGAGCTGAGGACTCAAACCAGCGACCTCTCCAGTCACCAGCAATGAGCTGGTGTACCTCCTGGGCGACTGTGGCTGCCGTCCTACTTCACTAGGTTAACAGAACTTCAAAAAGAAAACAAAGAAACTCAAGTTTGACTGCCAACTCTGTTGACGGATTGACCGTTTTATTTCTGCTGTATCACATGGCTCAGGGGGGATATTATGGGGGGGTGGGGGTGGCTGCTTAATGAACTGAGTTTTCACATTTCCTCTTTGGGCAAGCACTGTTCCAAAAGCAGCTCAAGTGCACCTGTTCAAATGTGAGAATAATGGCAGTAGAGTTTCCCTGCACCTGTGCCAACGCTGGAGCTGTTAAACGGCGTAATCTGAGTTTTAATTCAATTTACAGAGTGAGGCACTTGCACCCGCTTGGATGGCGATCGACCGAAATCAAAGAGATGATGCTGAATGCTTTTCTGCTTACAGCCCAACTATCTGAAATTTTATTGAGCGTTTAATACCCGCACTGATAGATTCAGCGGTTAGATGCATTGTAAAACAAAAGACAAAAGTAAGACAAGAAAGTTAAAAGTAGTGGGCATGAGAGTGGAGTTGCTGACTGAAAAGTAACAGGAGGCAAGGACACGCATTAAGTCACAGGTCAAACCAAATGGATGGAAAAAAGAGACCTCCAGAGAGATATTGCGAGGTGCTGCATCAACAAAAGACGTCTGGTGTGATCAACGCAGTGACATGTGATTGCACAGCTTCATACAATTTCAGTTGACAGGCCTGCTCAAAAAGCAAGGGAGAGTGATGGAGAGACACTGAGGGGATAGAAAAAGACTCAAGAGACTCAAAATATCAAGCAGAAGAAACAAGGAGTAAAGAAAAGAAACCAAGATAAATTGAGTTAGATGGAGCGGTCGAGACAGTAGATTAAAATGAGAAGGAGAGAGAGAGAGATCATGATGACGAGCTAAAAGACATTCATTAGTATTCTGGGGCTGTCTCTCATGCAGTATGGGCCCGGCCTGTGCTATTGAGGCATGATGCTTGCAACTGTGCTTCAACACTGCCCCCTGGAGGACAGAACGTAAGGCAACAGGGGAATCTGGGTCATCCTTTTATAAACCCACCACTTCCTCTGAATTGGGTAGCAAAAAATACAAGAGGACAACACACTAGCTACCTCTCTGGAGGATTTTTGTTAAATATATTCAAACAAGGCCAACTTTTTTTTTTTTTTTTTTTTAAACTGACCCCATTTAAATGTATCCATCATGATGCAAATGCATGGATGCTAACTCACTCTCTCACACTCACACACACACACACACACACACACACACACACACACACACACACACACACACACACACACACACACACACACACACACACACACACACACACACAGACACACACACACACACACACACACCTCAATGGCTACAATCAATACCTGTGGATAATGCTATCCCCACCCCAGTACACTGCTCATCCTGTTTATGTTCAATCTGCCCACTTTGTTCTTTCCAAATATGAAAGGAACCAACACATGATAGGCCAGTCCACAGTCCACTTCAATAATGTGTACAAAGCTGGTCATTCTGACCTCTGGAAAAGGACATGGCTGGCTTTTTAATGACTAACACAATGGCCAATATCAGCACCATTTTGTTGTATTGAGAATGGAAGATAATTATCTTTAGTCTGTGTTCTATTGAAAACAAAGAAAACAATTGTGTTGCTTTGCTCTGCATCATTGATCTGTACAATTATTTTCATCATAACTGTTCCTGAAACATCTTCACAAAAAGTTGTTTGATGGATGTGTTCAGGGGGCTCCTAGCTTCTCATGAAACATCTCTGTGCTGACGGTCTCCTTCTCTGCAAGATAAGCCTTTTTGACAGCCAGTTGGCTGCATTATTCAAGGCTGGAGAACTGATGTTCTGCTTACAAAGCAAAGTTTTATCCTCACCTTTGACCTTCACGTATTGGAACTCAGCATTGACGCAGAGGGCGAGGTTGCTCGGCAGTGTCCAGGGAGTGGTTGTCCAGGCAATCAAAGACACACTCTCATCCTCCAGCAGGGGGAAGCTGACAATCACAGATGGGTCTTGGACGTCCTGCGATGTAGGAGTTATCACAACAGTTCCCGTGTTAGTTTTGAATAGATAGTCTATATCCGTTCACACTTAATGTCCCTGCTACTTTTCAGAGAGCAGTCGATCAAAAAGATTTTATTATGGAATGACTCTAAACGCATAATGACGACACTCTAAAGATCCCGATATACTTACAACGGAAATCGAAAATGGTGTGCACAGACAAAATGGCCGGTTTGCGACCAAAACAAAGCGCTGCATTGGGCTTCTATTGCCGCAGGGTGCTCAGTCGAAATAGTCAAACTGTTAACATCAGTATCTGGGATTGGTAAATATTTGGTGTCTGTAAAATATAGAGTATTGCTTCCCGCTCTCTGTTTCAAGATGAACCCGTTCAAAGCAAGACTTGCTGTAATTGTGAGGGATTATGCGCATTTATATGACCACTCAAGCAGGGAATTATATAACCGCTCAAGCAGGGCATGGAGATGGTAGGAAACTCCTGGCTTCATTTGACAAACAGCTCAAACAAACATTGTACGCTGTCAAAATTGCTGTATTTGACAGCAGTTTGGCAGGCTATACGAACACGCTAATTTAGATTTTGTTGTCAAGATCCTCCTGAATATGATCTGTTGATTCTGTGCTGTACCTTGTAGTTCTGATGAGACTCAAAGTTGGAGAGAGGAGTGTTGCAGGCGGTGGAGAAGGGCATAACCTTCACACCCCTATACACTAGACCCTTGTCAAACAGCTGCTTGAACACCCACCTGTAAGGAAATGAAGAGCACAGAAAAGTATACATATATTACACACACATACACACAAATATAAAATACTGCCCACGGTTTAGAATAATTAGTTTTTACAAGTTTGTTAGGAAAATAAAACAGTTAATCCAAAATATTTGGATAAACATTTTTTCTTAAAACAAGGTTAATTTCATATAGACTTGTGGCCTTCTACAGGAGCTTATACCATCGTTTTTACAATCTCATAGCTTGTGGTAAGTCTACCTTGGATGGTTGCGACATTATGGCTAATAATCAAAATCCTCAATTCAGAACTCATGAATGGGCATTTTCACTTACGGAACCTCAATGTTGAGCTCTATGATATGACATGCAATTTTCCTGATTGTTGTCCAATACGTGATTGTTATATGACTAACATATACTTTGAATACTTTATAGGTCATTACAATATTTTTGGATTAACCATGGATAAAATAAATGATCAAAAAATTATGCAAAATATCTTATAGCGATAACACTTTGAAGGTCAAGCAACTGGACCTACCAGACCGTTTCCATGAACCAGGGGTACAGAGTCTTGTAGTCGTTTTCAAAGTCGATCCATCTGCCCATCCTCCGCACAGAATTCTGAAAAATGAGTGACAATACAACTGTCTGAGCAAAGTTTCTACATATTTAATCATATATTAGACATGATATCACAATCACATATTAGACAGCAATCAGGAAAACTGCGTATCATATCATAGAGCTCAATGATTTTGATTATTAGCCATAATGTCGTAACCATCCAAGGTAGACTTACCACGAGCTATGAGATTGTGTAACGATGGTATAAGCTCCTGTAGAAGGCCACAAGCCTAAGTGTATGATATCGACCTTGAAAAACTTGTTTTATTCACGATGTCATGGAGTCCTACACTACCCAACATCCTAAGGTGCAACAGTGACGTCTCTGATCTGGGGAGCTCGCCGTTACCATGGTAATGTTACCGCTGCCACAAACATCACGTGGGATAGTGCCATCACTGACCTCTACGATCGTACGAGCTTCCCTATAAGCCTTGCTTTCACTATGAAGCTCTGTCTGCCACCGGGTACGATCTCCAGGAAAAAAATGAAGGCTCCATTTAAAGCACAAAGAAAACGCGTCAATCATAGTGCGTGCAACCAACCAGAAGGAATTGCGCTTTTGTTTACCCGGTAGCCATCGGTAGCTATCCCCACTAGCTATCCCCGATAGTGGAAATGGCAGACAGCGGAACAACCGAAGTAAAGCCAATCTGATGACACTACTTATGTCTACTTGTTTGTGCGAAGCAATACTCAAACTATGGTATTACTATGCAATGCACATCATTACAATAGCTTTTGCCTGTTCCCAAATAAAATGCCCTCAGGGCGCGATGCAAAGGGCGCAATGCAAAGGGCGCAATGCAAAGGGCGCGGACGACGTAAATATTGCGTCATTCAACTTGTATAATTTAAAAAGCAGAACAGTGGGACACTTGCAACAGACTAATTATCTGCAGAATGTGGAGTGTGTGGTTAATAGCTGGTTTGGCAGCCTCACCTGACCCGAGTCAGACTGATTAGACTCTAGGGCTGGGTGGGGCTGCACACCTGTGGTGCAGAGCAATCATGGCACCCAGGATAAACCGGCTATCACCACACACACACACACACTCAGGAGAGAGCCAATGTTATGAACGCAGACACGACGGCAAACATCTGCTTCGCGTTTGGTGTGAACGCACGGTAATAATTATTAAGTCAAAAGAATGTCATTTAAGTTAGGGTGCTTTCACATCTGAGGTGTTTGGTCCATTTTAGTCGAACCCTGGAGTGTTTTTACCAATAGCACGATTTGTTGAGGGTGATGTGGTTGTGTGTTACACTCTGGTGCGGAACAAACAGCCGAACTTTGGTGCACTTGAAAATGGGGGTCTCAGTCCACTTCCAAGTGACCTGAAAAAACAATCCATTGTCGGTTGAATGTACAATTTTGCTGCGAACTGGAAATAATAAAGATTCAGCCAGGTATACATGAACTTTTCTGAGATTAAAATGAGTCGCAGTCAGACGTGGTGCAATCTCACACTCAACGCGCTGTCTCGTCAGGCGCTCATACGGTTTGCTTTCCTCTATTTGAGCCTATTTTTTATTTGTAGGAACACCGAAGCAAAATGAAAAAACCCAAGCCCGAAGAAAGTTGTTCTTGCTCCATTATTATTGTCCGCAACAAGGAAGCATTGTATGGTTCCCCTGGATTTTCTGTCCAATAGACGAGCAACCCATTCAACAGCGTGACATGCGTTTACATTGCTTGGTTAGCTTGACAAAGTCCTGGGTGAATCCAATCGAACCAAATGAAAAATGCAACAAAGCAGCACCTTCGAATCAAATGGTGTATGGCCCCGATTCATCTTGTAGTTGGTTGGCTTAGTTCCAGGCCTAAAACTCTTTATATAAGGATTTCTGAAATGTCAATAGAGTGAATGGGAAATGTACTTCTGGCACCGGAGCCATTCAAAAAGTGGGCAGTTACTGTTGAGCTCTATACCAAGACAACCATGGGACAGACATGCCAACAATAACAATAATCATCATCATCATCATCATCATCATCATCATCATCCTTATTAATATACTGGCTATTCAAAGCTTAAAGTATAGCCAGCTTAGTTGAGAAATAGTTTAAATACACCTTGAACCATAGTGCTTTGGTAGATGCTGCATGTTGATGGTTATGGTTTGCTCATGAAAGTAAACTAAAAACTTTGGTCTATCTGAGGGGCTTGTAGGCCCGATAATTGTTTAGGGTCACACTAAATGTGTTGGATGCAATAATGTTGTACAATAATGTTGTAAAAGACAATGTTATAGTTTGTTAACAGAATGTGCCTCTATTGATTTTGCCCCAGGCTAGCGTGGGTGTGGCTAAACAATCAATTAATCCATCAAATATTGTATATGTTCTCCCTCATAAGCTTAAACATTATTTTGGCTCCAATAATGTAATAAAGTAATTTAAAAAAGTACATAAAGAAATGTCCAGAGAAAATTTGAGGAGGGAGTAAGGGAGTTTTGGTTGCATTCAAGAAGCAACGTATGCATGAAACAATGTCAAATGGGAATCTAGGTATAAGTAGGCATTTTTATCAAATGCCTGATGACATCACTTACCTCCCATTCATTGGAGTATCTCATCACAATATTTCTGCATTGTTTGTTGTACTCAGCAATACCCATCTTGGCGACATCGTCGGGCCCTTTAATCCCTAACGTTTTGTCAATCTCGTACTCCTGTAGGAACACAAAGGGTAGACAAGACAAAGACAAATCAGCTAATGAGCACATTGGTCAAATAGGTTGGTTGCATTCACATTTAGCATTTCTCCAAAGTGACTTCAAAGTGAAACAATCAAAGCACGCTGCAATCAACATAAAAAAATAAACATAGATTGACGACTAATAAGCTGACATGGAAATGTACATTTTGGCTGTGTTGTGTTCTGTTGGTGTCAGACCCCGCTTTTAAAAATGCAATGCAGTTTCTTCTTACCACAGGCAGACCATGACAATCCCAGCCGAAACGTCTGTCCACATGGAAGCCATTCTGGTGGGCAAAGCGGGTAACGATGTCCTTGATGGTTCCGGCCAAGAGGTGCCCATAGTGGGGTAGACCCGTGGCAAAGGGAGGGCCATCATAAAAGGTGTACCTGTTCAGCAGACACAAAGCAAAAGTGGTATGAAGAAAAGAAAAAAAACGACACAAAGCTCCTTGTTTTTATTGTGAAAGCAATGAGTATGCCTACAATATACATGGCTCCGATTAGAAGGAACCTGCCCAGTAAATGACTGTAAAGGGGGAGACAGAAAAGGCCATGGACTATATACGCTTTTAAAAGACAACATGACATTAACAATTACTTTCAAGATTATGCCAGGTCATTATATTCACCAACACATTTGTTATTTGACATTTATAATTATAACAAGTATATAAATGAGGTAGAATACAGTAAATACCATTTGACAACCACTAGTAAGGAGAAAAAAGATTTATAAACTAGTTACATTTAGGAGGTGATGCAGGGTGGCCTTTGGTGCTTTTATAGTTTACTCTGTAGCTGAATAGTGCAATAATAGTTTGACATTCATGTGAATGGCGTACGGTGAACACCGAAACCACCAATAAGAAAGATTTGCCTGTTCATCTTTAACGTTGTTTTAGCAATCATTTATTTTTTGGCATACCTGGGCCTATTCTTGGACTGTTTAAGGCACTCCCGAAAGCAGTCCTTCTCATTCCAAAACTGGAGGATCTTCTCCTCCTCAGAGGGAAAACTGATGGACTCAGGAACCCGCTCCACCATGGTGTCTACACAAAGACAGTGACAGCAAAAATAAAACAAGTGAGCGAAATATAAAACAAGTGGCCTCACAAAATTATAAAAATGGGAATTTATTTTCCATTTATTATACTAGAAATATACTAGAAATAGAATACACTACAACTTCATCAGTTCAGAATGAGCCACTGTCTTAATGTCATATCAAAGTAAACCTAATGTAGATGAACCTTTGGACAAGCAACCTAAGCTTCATAGGTGTCTCCTACCACTCCCTCCATAGAGACATGTAGCAGTCACTATCCGGACCAGTCTAGTTAGTCTAAACATTAAACTCAATTAAAATATTCTCCAAAGAACAAATATACAGGACACATGGTGCATATTAAGCTTCTTTTTTTTTAAACAAAATTAATAAAGCCAATACAACCAAACAAGCGCTGGCTGGTAATTCAGTAAAAGTATGTCCAACACAAGTCACTCCTCAGACTGGGGATGACGCCTCAGTGTTGTTAGCTTACAGCCCATGCTAACCAGTTAACTGCAAATCCTGACTTACAACTTTGATATAAACATTATCAGTAGCATTGTAACATTTCGCGTTCGTATACACACAAAACAACACATACATGTCTAGGTATCACCCACATTAAACGTAAATATAGCTTTATTACTGCGTCCAATTAAACTCACATGTGTTCTTTCCCCGGCTGCCAATAGAGGGACACTACCGGAAATGATGCAAGAGCGAACGACGTTGTAAGCGGAAGTGGGCAAGTCTCGAGTGAAATCCACTTCAATAAAATAAATGTTTCTTTCTACTACTAGGCCAATGATTTAAGATGATCTTGTGCTGTAAATAACACAAGTAAGCACATTTTTGGAAAAAATTACATTATTAAGGCAGCGGTTTTCACTAGAGAATAAAATAAACTAAAAAATGCTCATGTACATTGTAGCTGTGCTATATTACATCATCCACATTAGATACATCTATTCATAGCCCCGCCCAGGGGCGAGGCTAGCCCATTTTTAGGGGTGCTGAAGCACCCCTAAAAACAGGCTCAGCACCCCTAAAACTTGGGTAAGAAATGTTATTCTAAAAATTGTGTTTGTCTTTGACAGGGTTAAATAATGTCCAAAACATACTCCGTAGTTTGTGGTTTAAAATGTATATGTTAAGGACGAAAATGAAAACATCCCCGCTTAGCAAATGGTATCATCCTCTTCTCACCCCTCCTTCTCCTCTGCACCGCTCCGCAGCCCGACCGTCCAGCGCGACTCACGCAGAGTGAGATCTGTTTAGTTGTAGTGTTGTGAATCAACTCAGTAAGTGCTCCAAAGCTGTGTCTCACACTTCTTTCCTTTTACCGAGAGTTGTTCCGATTCCGATACCATATCGGTGAGTGCTGGAGTCCAGGCACCGTTTACCAGTTAGCTCTGTTAGCCCGGTTACAGCGCGGCTACAGTCGAACTGGAGTCCATTTATTAAGCAGAAACAGCAGCGCCACAAGTACCTGTGTAGTGCGTACGTGTGTCTCTGTTGTTAAAGTTTATCGTTACTTTGAGACTCATTTTAACAATCGGGAGTTATGTCAACATGACGTCACGCGCGTCTTTTCTGGTCCGTCGTCATGGAAACATGAAGCCCTGCCAGTGGTGCGGCGTTTGGACCAGAGTGAAAAACGAAACGACACATCACTGTATACCACCATTATGTGTGAAAACACTCACTGTGGCTTTTTAAATTAATTCTTATTTATTCATAGATTTATATCTGTTATTTTTCAGTTGTCTGACTATCAAACCAGACAATAAAATAAAGTTAAATGTTTTTCTTTTGCTGTATTCATTCATGTTTTACAGAGGATTTAACCTGAACCAGGCTTTGCAACAATAATAATCACATCACATTCATGGGGGCTATATTATTTACGTAATTTACGCAAATAACGTAACTTACGTAAATTACGTAAATAACTTACGTAATTTGCGTAAGTTACGTTATTTACGTAAATTACGTAAATAACGTAACTTACGCAAATTACGTAAGTTATTTACACAATTTACGTAAGTTACGTAAATTACGTAAATAACTTACGTAATTTGCGTAAGTTACGTTATTTACGTAAGTTACGTAAATAATTTACGTAATTTGCGTAACTTACGTAATTTACGTAAATTGCGTAACTTACGTAAATTACGTAAATAACTTAGGCTACGTAATTTGCGTAAGTTATTTTACGTAAATAACTTGCGTAATTTGCGTAAGTTACGTAATTTACGTAAAAAACGTAACTTACGCAAATTACGTAAGTTACGCAATTTACGTAATTTACGTAACTTACGTATATTACGTAAATAACTTAGGCCTACGTAATTTGCGTAAGTTACGTAATTTACGTAAATAACTTACGTAATTTGCGTAAGTTACGTTATTTACGTAAATTACGTAAGTTACGTAAATAATTTACGTAATTTGCGTAAGTTACGTAATTTACGTAAATTGCGTAACTTACGTAAATAACTTACGTAATTTGCGTAAGTTACGTTATTTACGTAAGTTACGCAATTTGCGTAAGTTACGTAATTTACGTAAGTTACGCAATTTGCGTAAGTTACGTTATTTACGTAATTTACGTAAGTGTGTGTGTGTGTGTGAGTGAATGATAAAGTTATTTTTCAATGGACATATTTATTGTTTTTGTGTGAAAAAGTGTGGGTGGTGGCAGTGGGGCTCATTGGGTGCTCAGCACCCCTAAAGCTCTGACCCTAGAATCGCCCCTGGCCCCGCCACTTACCTTTAAACATGTATACTTAGTTATATAGTACAGAAACATCCTATATTAGTATACATGTTCTTATTTAATTGCTGTGGTGGACAGTGCATCCTGCATCGCAAGTTGCCCACGAGATTCAAGTGAACAATTTCCTTTCTATGATTAAGAATATGCAGTCAGAGACATTGACTATCATTTGTCACATGAACATTTAACTACAATATGTGATTTAAGTGCAGCAATACATTCTCAAAAAGGTGAACAGGCTGCTGTGTAAATATCCCTGTAAATAATTTGCAATGCTGGTCTTGTTTAAATCCATGAAGCATGGACCAACCTATTAGACATTGTCACACTACCCCATGTCCTGGTATTCTCAACAGGTGCAACTTAATAGGTGAAAACAAGTACCATGAATAGCCCATGGTAGCATTAGCTTCCTTCATGAACAAACACTAATGCAATGTCCATTTGTGTCACATCCATTGCACCACTTGGATAAAGTCAACCAATATAATAACCTAGTGTTTGGTTTTCTAACCATTGAATTTGTTATTAATCCAAGATAGGTAAAGGTAAAGGGCCTTTGCCCACATTACTGACATTGTGTACTTCCAAATAATATTGTAAAAATCAATAATCCAAATCACTGTGTTGCCTGCATAATGAAAACCCTGCAAGTTGCCTTGCTACACATGTCCTGGTTAAAAAGTTCACTTTCAGGTCTCATCCCCAAAATTTGAAGACATCCTCATCGGCCAAGTAATAATTACAAAATGGAACTACATTGAGCCACCAAATGGCTTGTCAAACATATACAATCAGGAAACATTTAGTTAACAAAGCATAGCTTTATTGCGGTGGTTACAGCAGTCTATGGAACGTTAACAAGACGAATGGGGGAGTTTGGTGGGGCAAACAGTCTATTTAGTAGCTGGTGCCACTGCGGGGGGTGCTGCTGCTGCGGCTGCCTTCCTCGCCGCCTTCAGGCCTTTCTTGTTGTGCTTCTTGGCGAAGCGCATGTTCCTCAGGAACTTGGGGTCCACCTGCAGCAATTAAAAAGATACCAACAGTCAGGGTTCCTGATTTGAACTTGTGGTTTAATAAAAATAAATATTTTATGCAATTTCTTGTTAATGTTTATGCTCAATCTGCTTTCAATCTTCTTTTTTAATGTTTAACCCTCCTGTTTTAACACAAAACTAGATGCAGAACTTCATAGTTGACCAAATGCAAGTTATACACAAGATAAAACCATTTGGTAATGTTAGTCAGAAAGCCTTTCTCATTACCAGCACTGCCAATCAAACCTTAAAAACGTCTCTTATCACTCAAACTTTGAATATTACACATCTGCCAATGTATGAACACAGGATTTAGCTGGGTCTTTGATTCATTTTCTGTTAATTCTGTTAAGTTTAGTGATAACATGGTTCAAGCCTGGGCAACCACAGTATTCACATAAGACTAAACATCCAAGTTTATCGACACATTATGACACTTTTGCACTGTGAAAGAAAATCTGAAAAAGTTGCAAACACTTTGAATTCTATTTGTCAAGGCCAACAATTTTGGATAAATAACATCCCATCGTGTATGGTACCACATTACAATATACCAATAGTCATACATTTGCCAGCTCTGGAGTAGTGGTAGTAGTTTTATAATCTATTGTATTTTGAAATAAACAGTATTTGTAGAGACGGCGTATATGCATGGTGGTTTTCCTATCCTGATTGGACAGATGTTAAAAGTAAAGAGCTTAAGTCAATCAGGTGTTTGATCACAATGGTGAACGCAGTCTCAAGTTCTAGCCAAGCAGTATGGCGTCGGTGGATGGCTTGGTTCTGTTAATAATCACACCACCACTAGACAGACGAAGCTAAACAGCCAATCATCTAAGGACAAACAGAAATTAATCCTTGACGAACATTTCTCATCAGTTACAATGCATCTAAACCCATCTCACACAGCCACTTTTAGTCTATAGCAACTACACATGGTAAGGAAATTTGATGGTTGAAGTAAATTGCAAGACATAATATAAAGCACAACATTAGGCACCATCATGTATGCATCAGTGACACTGCAGCGGTTCAAACCAACATGACCAACCACTGTGATGATGAGCCATGACAATAAAAGGCCATTGCCATATCTAGACAGGGTTAGCGAGATAGGGCACTGACAAGTACCTCTCCAACCAAAATCAAGAACACGATTTGACTAATTGGTTTGCGAGCGACATACCCCTAGTCAATTTCAACGAAGACATTTAAGTAATGCAATGTACATACCCCCTTCAATGATTCATAACGCTCAGAAGTGGGCTTCTTGATGCCATTCCTGTGGGCTTTGCGTGCTGTACGAAGGGGAGACAACATTATTAACAACTTTATCTTGAGCCTAGAGAGCCTGCATAGCTCACTTAGCGTCACACTGCATCCTCATCACCCAAACGTGGATGTACTTACACTGGTTGTGGGTAGTGTGGTTCTTTGACTTTGCCATTTCGACTCTGGGGATCTGTTAAAAAGACAAGTTGGAGATGGTGAGCACACCTAAACATGCCTCCAGTGTCTACTGGAAACCGGCACATGAATGCTTGCGAAGTAGTTCATGCTAACTGCAGGTTAGCCAGGAAGATGCTACAGTAGTAAACATTGCTATTATTACTTTAACCTAACAAATTGAAGAGGCGGACTCGTGCTCAAATTACTGTTCCCACGTAAGACGTGTTATCCACTTTATATGTCGTCTTGTTTTAATTAAAAAGTGATTCATCCGGCATAACCCGAACGACTTGGTCCGTAGTGTAGCTTAGCAATAGTTTAATTTAGAGTAAATGTACGCAGCTAATACTGCTACTGGTGAATTGCAGTCGGTCAACTTAATCACAACTTCCCACCGAGACGTGGTGAAGGAGTGAAACGGAGACGGATTGATTGAGATTTTACAACTTCATTTGGTGTGCTGAAATAAAAAACCTACCACACGTACGGGACGACAACCGGAAGAGAAAGGGGACGAGACCGGAACATGTAGAAAAACACGGGATCCTCTCCAGGAAGGATGCTGACATGCGGTTCAGCAGACAGTGCCCCCTATGGGACAGCAGTTCACATGACAGCTCAGAGGGGTCACACTGGCCACCAGATGCTGCTGTTGACCCACAGAACCAAGCCATTGGACGCACAGGGGATCATTGGGTTTTAACGTATCAATATCACCTCGGATTCAAGCACTGCTTGTAGTTTTTTCATTTTAGTTTTTTTATTCTAGTAATGATGATGGGGATTGTTTTTGTTTTTGTTAAGATAGGCAATAGGTTTATTTGTATTCCATTATGAAGAAGGCTATATATGAAGACAGGAAAAATAAAAAAATAAATTAAATAAAAAAAAAAAAAAAATATATATATATATATATAAACGCGACTGTTGGAAATATCATGCCATTTCCAGTTTACTCTCTGCGGTTTAAAGGCGACTGAATTCTTCGCACGTTGACATTTTCTCCAGTCCAGATTAGGACCTAGCGGGATTACACTCACTAGATAAAACTTGAATGGAGGCAGGCTTTGCTTATAAGCACTATCCCTGATGCTTTTTATACGCTGTTACTATTTATATGTTCATTCATCAAAATTTACTCTCAGCTAAGCCCATAGTAGGCCAACACAACTGCATGGTAAGATGATAGACAGCCTGTGCCACGGCCGGTGGTAGAAACACTGGATATGGAAAGATTATGTTGCTAGCACATCGTCTGTGATAAGGCAGGATTCACTTTGTTATGTGACTGACACATCCCACTCTCTCTGTCTCTCTGTCTGTCTCTCTGTCTGTCTCTCTCTCTCTTTCTCTCTTGAGACACAGAAACAACACAAGCGCATGCACGCGCACACACACACACACACACACACACACACACACACACACACACATACACATACACATACACACACACACACACACACACACACACACACACACACACACACACACACACAGAGATTGGCGTACAGTGTGTCTCTTTATCAGAACCTGACTGAAGTCCTTTGAATTTCCTCTGCTATGGGTGCCTCTAAATCTCCTTATCATTCATGTATCCTTTTGTTCTTGATCTTTATGCTCCTCTCTGTCTTCAGAGAGGAGCAGTCTTCCATAGATCATACTTTCCTTCACATGGTATTTAAAACTAACCATATTCCTCTCCTCTCCTCTCCATTCCTCTCCTCTCCTCTCCCTCTCCTCTCCTCTCCTCGTCTATCATCTCCTCCTCTATCATCTCCTCTCCTTTATTTTGATCTTAGCTTGAGTAAATTCCAGCTCAAGCAGAAGGACTCATGCAGCATCCTATATTTAGAGCCCAGCTCCACCATCCGCTCTGTGGCACTCTGCTCTGTAGGAGCAAATTAATGATCTGGATCTACATATAGCTTTCTTTTTTAAACAAACAATGATTTGTCCATCCATATCCATCTATCTATCTCTCTCTATATATATATTTATCTATTCTATATCTGTTTCATCTATCATCCATGCGCCCATCCATCTATCCAGTCATAAATTGTGATTATTTTAATAATAATAATCGCCCTGTGACAACAGATACTACTCTCTCTCTCTCTCTCTCTCTCTCTCTCTCTCTCTCTCTCTCTCTCTCTCTGTCTCTCTCTCTCTCTCTCTCTCTCTCTCCATCTCTATTTATCACTGTTTCAGCCATATTTGTTAAATGAGCTGTGGTGAACCCATTGTGAACCACTTTGAATACAGTGCGGGTCTGTGTGTCGAGTGTGTTGCGTATGTTAGGATTCAAGATTGCTACAGCACCGGTGGCATAAACATTGCATGTTTCACACAGTGCATAGTGTGTGTGATGTATTGTATGATAATATGTGTGGAGCCCAGTCCTGTGTATGGTAAAAGCCATGTCTCCGTTGCCAGCTGTGGTAAGCCTATAAGCAGAATGGGACCACCATGGCGGCGCCGTTATGTAATGTGGACCCTCGGGAGAGGAGTACACATCACATGCTGCTGCCTCCTATGTGAGCATGTTCTCTTCCTACCCCCCTACCCCTCCACTTCTATCCATTCATCCTCTCTATGTATTATTCATCCATCTCTCTCTCTCTCTCTCTCCCTCTCTCTCTCTCTCTCTCTCTCTCTCTCTCTCTCTCTCTCTCTCTCTCTCTCTCTCTCTCTCTCTGTTAAGCACATGTAAATTGCTATACTTCCATCCATCAGACAATCTTGTCTTGTCTAGGCTAGTTTGTTATAACTCTCTTTCCACCGCGGCTCAATTTACATGCTTTCTGTTGCTTGCTGACTGAATTATCAGAAGAGCAAAAGAAAATTATCTATTGTGCTCTTCTGGTTCTCTCTCTCTCTCTCCCTCTCTCTCTCTCTCTCTCTCTCTCTCTGTTTCCCCCTACTACCTCTGCTTGCGGTACCACTCTCTCTCGCGCGCACGCATGCGCTCTCTCTCTCTCTCTGTTCCTATCGCTAGTGTGCATGTCCTCCTCAAGCATCCTTTTCATCTTAAAGAGGAAATCTGTCCTTCAAGTTGCATAGAGTACAGACTCCTCCTCCTCCTCCTCGTCTTCCTCCTCCTCCTCCTCCTCCTCATGAATAGAGGCAGCTGATTGCGTCTCTGCTTTGATACCTCCAAATGTAAAGGAATATCAATGAAAGCCGTAGTAGTAGTGATATGAAGCCGCGGTTCAGGCTAGAAAAAAACAAACTGCGGTGGGATCTCGAATGACATAGGAGGGGGAGAACGTGAAGAACTAGAGCTGCAAGCAGCAACGCTCGGCAGAAATGTAATAAACCAATTGTTGTCACGACGGCTACAGCCGTGGCTCCGGTTGTTCCTTGTGTTTCTTGTCTTCTCCCTTGCCCCTGTGTCTCCTGTGCTCCCCTGTGTGTGTGTGTGTCCGTGTGTGTGTGTCTGTGTATGTGTGTGTGTGTCTGTCTGTCTTGTGGGCGTAGCACTCCATTCATTCTCCCGGCTCCCTGATTGCCGTTCATCACCCGCTCCAAGCCGCACACCTGCAATCCATCATCTCATCAACTCTGCAGTATGTCTACCATGCTCTGCTGTCACTCATCTTCAGTATGTCTACCATGCTCTTCACTCAGTCATCTGCAGTATATCTACCATGCTCTGCTGTCACTCATCTTCAGTATGTCATCTGCAGTATATCTACCATGCTCTTCATTCAGTCATCTGCAGTAGGTCTACCATGCTCTTCACTCAGTCATTTGCAGTATATCTACCATGCTCTGCTGT